>JANHGB010041956.1:0-41889 GCA_026283785.1 Coracopsis vasa
GCAGGGTGGTGGTTAAACCACCACGGAGCGCTGTGCCATGACCCTTTTTGTACCCTGACTTCTTTCCCTTTCCGTGGGGTGGAGGGGAGCCTCTTGCAATGCTCGAGCCCTCGGGATTAGCAGTAGGAGACGAGCAAGGCCCGGCACTGGCATCAGGGTGTCCTTCCCTGGTGATGCTTCCCCTTCCTGCTGGGATGCGACGTGCCCACGGAGCTGGGCCAGCAGCGGGATGGCTTTGCCAAGCGCCGAGGGAGCCTGGGTGGGATGATGGCAGCAGCCCTGCTCCGGGGTGTCTGACAGTATTAAAACCAGCTGAAACTGTTGGCTTGGCTGCTGTGTGCTCCCAAGAGCCATCTCCTGAAGCACAGTCCTTTGGGATCCCCTCTGAGCCTCCTCCATCCCGGGTGGCTGTCCCCTGCCATGCTGAGCCCACCTCTCTCTGCTTTCACAGCCCCTCCTAGCACCCTTCCCTGCACAAGAACCAGGGTACCAGTGCATCTTCCCTGCTGCCTCCACCCCATCGCAGCTGCCAGAGCCTGTCTTGCAGCTGGACAAGCACAGTGGGATGGAACATGGGGAGGGGAAGCCACTATCAGCACCCCACGCCCTGTGTCTCCTCCTTTGGCTTTGGTCCTGGAGCAAATCCACCAGCTGGGAGCAAAAACGGCTCTTATGTCCCAGGGCTGCCCATGGGGGTGATCCCAGCAGAAGTCCCCTGGGCCAGGCTGGGGGATGGATGCTCATGGAGCAGGTTCCCACTGCATCGAGGACAGGGCCCCTGGTAGGAAAGGAGCACAGGGGTGGACAGGACAGAGGAGCTTTGCTCCCCTCCAGAACCTTCTGCCCTGAGGTTGGCATGGATGGCCCAGGACAACCTGCATCCCACCACATCTCTCCATCCCTGCAGCCCTGGACCACCTCCATGCACCTTTGTGCTGGCAGCAGAGCCCTGCTCAACCCATGCATCCCCTTCCCAGGCTCCTGCCTGGCCCCTGGGCACCAGAGGGGCTGCTGGCAGGGACCAGGCTGAATCCACTGTGGCTGCTTGGTGACAAATAGCAGCTGCAGCTCGAGCCAGGGACAGGCAGCCCGGTTCACCTCCAGACATGCCACCCTTATCGCCGGGAAGCTGGAGCAGAGATAACAGCGGCTTGTTCTGAGTCCAGCCAAGATAGCCCTGAGCTGAGGCATGGCACAGGCTCCATGGTGAGGGTGATGGGACCAGATGCCCTGTGTAAGAGCAGGGGATCCTGTTGTGGCCCATTGCCACCCCCAGGAAAGCCCCTCTGAAGGATGCTGAGCCCCTTCCCAGCTCTGTGGCATTTCCTTCCTCCTCCAGAGCCCCGGGATGGGGGGTTTGATGAGGACCAGAGCGCCCTCCACACCATGCAGAGCCCCTCACGACTCATCCCCATGCCTCGGATGCTCTTCCCGGACATGGCTGGGTTGCTGGAGCAGCAGGAAGGCTGCGGCACCCCGCTGCTGCTGACTCGGCTGCCCGCAAGCCAGTTCCTCAGGAAGCAGCCGTCGGGGAGAGCATCCTCTCGCCTCCACCCGGAAAGCCCGGCACAGATCACAGCCGTCTCCATCCCACCAGGAACATGGGGTTTCCTCCCTGGTTTGAGCCTCGGGCAGCAGGTTCCTGCTGGAATTGCCCCGTGCAAGTGGCATTACAGGGAGAAACCCCTTCTGTGTGGCTATGGAGGAGGTGTGAGCTGCTGGGGTTGAGGCGGGGAAGACACGGGTGACACTTTGTGGCTCCCATTCAGCCAAAAGCTTGGCCAGCCCTAAACACGTGCCCTAAACACGTGCTCCCAGGTCAGAGCTACCCTGGCCCTGTACTGCTTCACTCACCATGAAACCCATGGTCCCACCCTCGGGGAGCAGAACATAAATCCGGGATCATCCCTGAAGCCCCAACAATAGGGAGAGAAGTGGGAGGGAGCGAAGGGGATTCCTCCTTCCTCAGAGGGCTGCTCAGGGGCATCAGTGACCACATCCAGACACGACTATGGCCAAACATGAGCTGCTGTTGAAATGAGAAGCACAAAAGCATCTCTATCTCCTTCCTGCTGCTGCAAGCTCAGGTGGGGCAGAGGATGGCTCCTGGCTGGCGCCGCGGTGCAGGCAGCACGGGGCAGCGTGTGGCTTGTTCCTCGGCTCTGAAACAATGGGACAGCCACACCAAGGAGCAGCGTGCCCCGACGGGGCTGTCCGTCTGTCTGCACAGCCCGGCAGGCGGAGGGAACCATCCCCATCGCTGCCTCACTGCCTCATGGATGTCTTGGGCGAGCAACTGATGGCTGGGATGTGACCAGGATGCAGCCAGGATGCGATCCCACCCCTCTGCTATCAAGGCAGAGCTGGGGGTACAAGGGACACTCAGTTGGGATGACTGCAGCATTCCCAGCCACCACACTCCCACATCCCTGTTGTCAGGGAGGGTTCCAATGGGTATGTGTGCAGGGAGAAGGAGAGCAATGAGAGCCATTCCTGCAGACCCCGGGTCCCACAGCCATCCCCGGTTAGGGCTTCCCATGGGAAGCAGGGGCCGGCGCTGGAGGCAGATAACACCTTTTCCGTGCTGGCTGCTCCCTATCAGCGCGGCGGCGGCGGCGGCGGCGGGCAGACAGGACTGCACCCGTGGCGGGGGGCAGTGAGGAAGGGGGGTCCCGGCCCCTTCACCCCGCAGCCAGCCCGGGGTGGTTTATTTTTACACCCGTTGTTTGCTTTCCGGCCTGACGCGGTGGCAGGAGCCGGGCCGGGGCCCCCGCGCCTCATTTCCTTGCCATAAAACAACAAAGTGGGGGGCGAAGGGGCTCGCCGGGCCGGGGCAGGGGGTCGCCGGGTCAGGGCACACGCTGCTCCATGGTTCCTCTGTGTCCTCGGCTCCACTGGCCACCCCTGGACCAGCATCCCTGCGTCTGTGCCATCGCTGCGCTGCCCGTCCTCAGGGCTGGATGTGGGGCTCTCAGAGCCAGGGCTGCATGTCCGTGTGCTGATAGGAGCTGGATGGGGGGCATCACCCAAGTGTAGCGATGATGCCCGCTCAGATGGGTGCAATCACGCACCCCAAAGCTTTTGCCCTGTTTTTTGTGCCTCTGCTTTGCCACCATAGACACAAGTGCACCCCAAAGAGGCTGAATCCCATGCCCCTGACCCTAGAGCAGGCAGACACTGCACATCCCCAGGCACAGTCATCCATCCCAAGACACTCGTGCCCATGGTGCTCTTGCCACTTGTGTGCTCCACATCTCCATTGCCTGGGGACTGTGGTCAGTCCCCTGATGAGACACTGGACAAGAGATGTCTCTTCTTCCCCAGCACCAGGTCTTTGCACCGGACATTATGGGGTCCCACATGCCCACTGGCCCTAATGGGGCATCCTTGCTCCTCTCCCCAAGGGGGCAATGCGGGCAGCAGACACATCACAGAAGAGGTGTGCAGGCAGGGTACAGGCAGCATCATACAGGCGCATGACAGGGGGCCAGGGGTACCCACCCCATCTCCAGACTGCGATCAGGGGGTTGGGAAAGGCGTGTGTTTCCCTTTAAGAGGCAGGCCCTGGAGCTGCTTCCTCTCAGCCCTGCGAGAGCCCTAAACAGTGCATCTGCCTGCAGCCTGCCTGCACGCCTGCCCGCAGCCTCCCCGCAACCAGCAGTGAGTAAGGCTTAGCCCCGGGGTGGTGGGGAGGGCTGGCACCCCGGGGAGGTGGGCACCCTGCTTGGCAAGGAAAGGGTAGCATCGCTATGGAGGGTGCTGGGCATCACCACGGAAGGTGCCAGGCATCGCTCTGGTGGGTGCTGCAGCACGATGCTCAGTGCCATTGCAGCTGAGGACACGGCCTTCCCGGTGTGTCACCTCACCACTGGGCTCTGGGGGGGTGTCCGGGCATGGGGGGCACAGCGGGACCGGTGCTGGTGCCCCCAAACCGAGGTGTGAACCTGTGGGTGCTTCGAGCCCACCGTGCCGCATGTGGGCAGCACGTGGTGCATGCCTGCTGGGCTGCAGTGCCGTGCAGTGCTGTGCAGTGCCGTGCAGTGCCATGCATTGCCATGCAGTACTGCCGCTGGGCTCCCCTGGATGCGATGTCTGTGGTGTGGGTGCACCCTGTGCGCTGCAGCACTGGCTCTGCGCACCCCATCGGGTGGCTGCACCCCACAGGAGGGTGAGCAGTGGCACCAGCCATAGAGGGGAGACCAGCAGCGAGCAACCCATGATGGCAACAGCAGCTGGTTCATGCCCTGGTCCCCAGAGACCACCTCTGTACCCCATATCGGACCCTGCTGGGTGGGAGCATCCTCAGTCCTACAGCGCCCTGGCCCGGGGCACCTTTGCAGGCACCCATAGACCTTTCCTAAGCAGGGGCAGCGATGCCGGACCCCTCCCCGCCTTGGAGAGGGGCTGCCGGAGCCCTGCCGGGTGCCGGGCCCCCTCTGCCGGCTCCGGGAGAGCTCGCAAGCCGGCAAATAACGGCTGTGAGCCGCCCTGGGTGAGCCCCATGCAGGGCACCCTTGGGTGCACCCAGAGCTCGGGCAGCACGGGTGTCCGGTGCTATGGGGCAGCCGGGCTTCCCGGCACCCAGGGGATGTGGTTCGGAAGGGTAACGTGTTGCACAGGGATGGTGCCGGTCGTGTCTGGGGTGCAAAGTAGCAGCCCAGGGTCAGAGCAGGGGGTCCTCAGCCATGCTGGGTGGGTGCCCTCCGGCTCTGTATGGTGCTGGGGCAGCCCCGAGCTCTCTCCTCCCATCCTCGCTGGGGTGCATGCTCGGCTGCCTCTGTAAACTGAGCTTAGCACGGGGCTTGGCCACTTCTCTCCCCCCACATCCCATACATGATGTTTTTCTGGTGCTCCCAGTTCAAAGGACATCCTGGGATCTCGTTTCTCCTGGATGCACTGATCCCTGCTTGGTCTCGGTTTTCCCCTCTGGGTCAGGTGCTCCTCAAGCCCTAGTGGGCGGCAGTGTTGAATGTGGTGGTGCATGGTGAGATCCATGCGGGAGGATGAGGCTGGAGGGGACTGGGAGTTGTGGGGCAGGTCTGGAGGCATGGCTCAGGTTGCCTGTACCCTCCCCTGGAGCTGCTCTGCTGGTTCTTCCGACCCCTCTCCTTGCATCCCTGTGATGGGATCAGCCCACATCTATGTGCCAGGCAGCTTGGAGCACTCCTGGTTATTGTGGGGTGTTACCACAGCCCTTTCCTCCTCCACAGCCCAGGCTCAGGGTCTGGCCTCACTCCTCAGCCATGCTGCTGCTCCCGCTGCTCCTGGAGGCTGTCCTGCTTCACTTGGCCAGTGGCTCCCACCACCCCTTCTACAATGGCTTCTACTACAACCACATCATGAACGACAACGGCAACGGGCAGGAGAAAGGTACATCAGGGGCGGGCAGGAGAAAGGTACATCAGGGATGGGCAGGAAAGGGGGGCTGGCAGGTTGATGCAAGGGGCTGAAGTGTCCCCCTCTCTCTGAATGGGGCTGGGACCCAGCTCATGGGGGGGATGTGGGGCCCAGAGGAACAGGCAGGGATGCTCCAGGGGTGCTTGGAGGATGCTCATGGGATGCTCAGGTTGAAGAGGTGGCTGGAAGGAGATTTGGGGGTGCTCATGACCTGCCCATCATGCCTTCCCTTCCTATCCTCAATAGTTTACTTCAATGGAGCCAGACTCTTGGTGGAGACTCCCAGAGACCCCGTCTACAGCTTCAATGGTGGCAACGTCACCCTGCCCTGCCACTACCGCTATGAGCCCGACCTGGAAGCCAAGCGCAAGATCCGCATCAAGTGGTCCAAGCTACGGGACGACTACACCAAGGAGCAGGATGTGCTGGTGGCCATCGGCAAGACCTACATGGCCTTTGGGGACTTCCGTGGCCGCGCTCACCTCCGCCAGGCCGGCCGGCGCGAGGCCTCGCTGGTGGTCAGTGATGTGCGCCTGCAGGATGATGGCAAATACCGCTGCGAGGTCATCGATGGGCTGGAGGATGAGAGCGACGTGGTGGACCTCCGGCTGCAAGGTACGGGCACAATGGGGACTGCAGGACCCCCTGCGCCAAGCCAGTGAGCTTGGCCTTCCCATGGCACCCTTCTTTGGTGGATGGTGGACTGGGATGCTCGGTGTGATGGGGTGGTGGCTTGGGGCTGTCTGACAGTGAGTTGAGCCCAGAGCAGGATGCTGGGGATGCTACTGTGGAGTTGGAGTTGGGGGTGGCCCCATGGCTGCAGTGTTTCTTGTGTTTACCACCCATCTTCCTGCTGTGCTGCTTCATGTGCAGCTGCCCCTCACCTCCCAGCTCTGGGTGTCCCCTGCATCTTGGTGACAGGGCCAACCCCTTTTTCTTCACTTGGAATGAGGGACCTGACTCAGCCCTGGCTCCACTGCCAAGCTCAGAGCTATGGAAGTGTCCCCATTGCTGTCCCCCTGCCCATCCCCTTGTCCCCACTGGTCCTTGTGGCTGTGGTCCGTGATGGTGCACATGTTCCTGTCGTACATCCATCCCATGCTGGTGGACCATGTACCCCTGGGATTGTGGACCATACATCCTCATGATGCTGGTCCTTGTGTCCATGTTCCTGTAGCCTGCACATCCCTGTGATGATGGTCTCCCCATCCCCACAGGGGTGGTCCATGCCCCCCTGAGACCCCTGCCTGTGTGTCCCCAGGACTGTGGTCTCTATGACCCTGTGGTGGTGGTCCCTGCATCCCTGTTATCATGCTCTGTGCATCCCTGTATGTGCAGGTGCCATCCCCACGAAGGTGGTCCATGTGTCCCCACGTCCCTGTGTCCCTGTGCCACCAGATGTCGCTGGCAACTCGCCGCTGGCGCCTGCATCCCCGCAGCATCCCCATCCCTGCATGCCTGAGACTTGGAGAGGTCCCTGTCCCAGAGCCTGAATTTGGGATGGCCTGGGAACGCGTGGGGGCTACCCATGGAAGCCGGCTGAGCGCCCTGTCCCTCCCCAGGCATCGTGTTCCCCTACCAGCCTCCCCGCGGGCAGTACAAGCTCAACTTCCACGAAGCCGAGCGAGTGTGCCAGGAGCAAGGCGCCATCCTCGCCACCTTCAACCAGCTCTTCCAGGCCTGGAGCGAGGGGCTGGACTGGTGCAACGCGGGCTGGCTGGCTGATGGCACCGTGCAGTACCCCATCCGCCTGCCCCGCAAGCCCTGTGGTGGGCTGCAGCTCGCCCCGGGCATCCGCAGCTATGGCCCACGCCACCGGTACCTGCACCGCTTTGATGCCTTCTGCTTCTCCTCCGCACTCAAAGGTAGGTACTGGGCCAGGGATCTTGTGCCCCATTGGTGGCATCTTTCCCCCTTAGTGCTCAGCCTGGGTGGGGATGCTCTGTGCAGGGATGCTCTGGATGATGCTCAGCACTGATGCTCCCTTCTCCCTCCTAGGAGAAGTTTTCTACCTGGACCACATGCCTGGGATGACGCTGGAGGAAGCCAAGCAGAGCTGCCAGGATGCAGGGGCTGAGATTGCCCGGGTGGGACAGCTCTACTCCGCCTGGAAGTTCCTGGGGCTGGATCGCTGCGACGCCGGCTGGCTGGCGGATGGCAGCGTCCGCTACCCCATCGTCAAGCCCCGTGCCAACTGCGGCCCTCCGGAGCCTGGTGTCCGCAGCTTCGGCTTCCCCAGCAAGGGCAGGTTTGGGGTCTTCTGCTACAAAGAGAGATAAGGAGCAGGGAGGGCTCCTTCTTGTCCGGAGGATGTTTCCCACCTGATAGTGCCCAGTGCTGGGCATTTCCCAAGGCTGTTTTTGGGGTGACAGAGGGGAAGCGGGATGGGGGGTGGGATGGGAGGCTTCTTTTTGGTTTATTTTTACTTCCTTTATATCTTCCACATCTTGCTCAGCAGTTGAGGCAGCACAGGACTGTCCCTGATGGTCCCCATGGGCCCCTGCCACCCTATGGGTGGTGGCCCTTTCCTGCATGGCAGGATGTCACCAGCACCCGCCTGCCCTTCCAGGCTGGTCCTGCCCCAGAACTCATGGAGTGGGAGCGAGGAGAGGCTGGAATGGGCCAGAGGCAGAGAGCGGGTGTCTCTGTTGCATCCCAGACACATCCCTGTCCTACTGAAGGATGCCGCTGTGCCTGTTCCTGCGGGAGTGCCTGTGCCTTATCTCCATGCACCCCTCGCCTGGACTCCACTTGAACTCTGGTGCCTTCTCCTTCAAAGCATTTGGTTATGAAAATGTGTATTTTCCTGGACCTCTTCTAATAAATCCATGGAGAAATCCCTGGAGCGATGTGGCTGTGTCCCCATCTCTGCCCCAGCACAAGAGAGGGGTCTGCCACAGAGAGGATGTGGGGATTCCTGGCTGGACACCCTCGGCTGAACATCATCTCATCACCGCTTGCTCAGCCCTGCGCCCACCTGAGCTCTTACAAGGGCCTTGTGCTCCCTCATTAATGAGTGTTAATTAACCCTACGGGTATCAGGACTGAAAGCTGGAGGGTGAAGCAGTTCCTGCTGGTGGTGGGTTTTAGGCCTGTGGGTTAACCTCTCCTAGGATCAGACCTGAATAAGGGGGTGATGTCCTACCCCAGGGTCCTTCTTCAGCTGGGGCTTAGGACTCTTCCCCACTACCTACCTCCGTTATCCTCAGGGCTGAACCATTGGGTGCTGGCAGGCACTGAGCTGGTCCCATTTGGAGCACCCAGTCTGGATTCCCCTTCCTTCCTTGCTGCTTTGCCATGGGAGACCCCAGCCCCCCACATTAAAAAACCACACCGACAAAGCGCCCGCTCCGATTTCACTCTCTTTATTATTTATCATTCTTTCAAATTAGGATATGTTCAAAAATATAAATAGGTGCAGGGAACGCTGGTGCCCCGCACGGTCCCCTGGAAAGAGCACGTTATCCCAGGACAGGGGGGGGTGGCAGGGAAGCAGAGAGGGGCTGCAGCCCCCAGCATCCCCTCGCCTTCCCTCCTCCTATAGCTCCTTCCACCACAGCCCCCCCGGCTCTCCCCCCCCCAGCCCTGATGTGCTGCAGCAGTAGGAGGATTCTGGAAAAGAAACAATAATAATAATAAAATAAAACCCCAAAAAGGTGCTGCTCACCCCGGAGATTAAATAACAGAAATAATTACATTGTTCGTGGATAAAATCAGGACAAAATATTCATCTTTATTATTTAACTTAACCCCCTGCCCTCTGCAAACCCACCCCCCTCCCTGTCCCCGAAGGCACGAAGATAATTGGAACCGGACAGTTAGTAAAAATGCTGAGATCTAATTTGCTTTGCTTTGGTGCTTGGAAAAAGACACATTAATTATTGGTTTTGATATATATACACAAAGGTGGGTTTGTCTTTAATATAATTTTTGTTTTTCCTTATATGGCAACAACAACAAAAAAGCAACAAGAAGAAGAAGAAGAGAAATCGACTCTGTTAATAGAAGTGTTCCGTTAAAAATCTCTGTTTCTCACTTTCGGTGTCTCTCTCTGGCCCCGCTCTAATGGGTGGGTCTGTGCACGGCTCTGCCGCTGGGTCTCGACTGGCTCCTAGGGCTCCTTTTGTATAGCCTGCGCTGGTAGTTGGAGGCTGAGGAAGAGGAAGGAGAAGAAAAGGCACCTTGTAAGCAGGAGGTGGGATAGAGGCGCTGCTCGACCCGCACTGGCTGCCTTGGACAAACACAGGCAGCACTGGATAGCAGCATCCTCTCTGTGGGTGCTTGTCCCATCCCTTAGCTCTGCTAATAGAGTGGGCATGAGGACTGCTTCCCCATCTCACCTGCTGCAATACCTGTCCCTCCCCGGTCCTGTAGGACAGGGAAGGAAGTATCCATCAGCAGTGGGATGTACTCAGGGCACAGGAGGGGAAACAGCCCTGTCTGGCGGGCAGGAACAAGGTTTCTGCCTGATCTCTGCTGCAAATTTTCCTTAAGTCTGGCACTACTCTAGTGTGATAATTTCAGGATTGATGGAAGCAACAAAAGCTGGTTTGGAATTGCCTGGCTGTCTTGATCGCTGGTGATCCATGCCAGGAGCAGCCTGCAGCTCTCTGGGTCTGCAGCAGAGCCAAGGGAATCAGCTGCTTCATCTGTACTATGGCTGCCCTCAGACATCTCCATCCCTCCTCCTTCCATCTCCTCCCTGGGGCGGAGGTTTGTCCCTTAAGCCCATACTGACTCTCGCTGGCTGTGGGAGCGTTGCTTTAGCTGGAATTGCCCAGCCGGACCAGAACCTGGCAAGGAGGCCACTGGACAGATGTGATTTGGCTGAGGCCGATGAGATTACTGGGAAGCTGTAGAGGAGAAAGGATGGGACAGGGGTGTAGGCAGGCCTGGGAATGGGCTGGGACCCCAGCGGGAGGGGCCTGGCTGCTGTCAGCTGGAGGTCTGACAGGAGAAGGGTCAAGAACCCAGCCCTGTCCCTTAGCTTAGCTCTGCTGCTGGGCTCCTGTCTACTCCCAGGGCTCGGAGGGACCACAGGACACTACAAGTACCCCCCTCCTAATTCTCTCTGCTGATGCAGGTGGTGCCAAAACTCACCCTTTCAGAAGCCATTTCTATTACTTTCCTTTCTTTCAGCAGCCTGGGCCTTTGCTGAGCTCCTTGTTGCCCTTTCCTGGCTCTGGAGCTGCCTCTGCCCTGCCTAGTGGAGGAGCATCCATGAATTCCCCAGGCTGTCCCTCCTGTGGCCCACACCTGCCCTGAAGATGCCAGCTCCCATTGCCCCATCATAGGGGAGCTTTCAGCAAGTCATGGGGACCATGATGTCCCCTTCTGCCCAGAGCTAACCTGCACCTTAAGATGATGCCCCCTTCATTCCCAGCTGCAGGGATGGATCAGCCCTAACCTGAAGGTAAAGGAGCCTTTACATACGGTTTGTGCAGGATATCCGCGGCTCCTCCCACTGCCCGTTGGGCTGGCACCGGATCGTGGGCACGTGGCGCTGGATGTAGCCTTGGTTGCACTGGTATCGCACCAAGGAGTTGATTTCATAGCGGTCCTTCTTCCGACCGAAGGTCCTGGCGTTCTCCACCATGGGGGGGTCCCCACAGGCCACTGCAGGAGATGGGCAGAGACATGGAAAGCTGGAGGAGTCCTGCCTGGCTGAGCGGGCAGCTCACACCCGGCACGCACAGCCTTGGTGCTCCTCTTCTCCCGCACATAAAACCTCAAATCCCCCTGAGATTGCCTCAATCCACAAAATTTAGGGATACGGGATATGGAAATTCTGTGATGGGGCTCGGGATTAAGCAGCTTTCTGCCTCAGCGCTCCATTCAGGAAAGGCAGGCATCATAACAGCCACTTGCTTCCACGGGAGGGCATGGAGCTGGTGTGCAGGAGTGATGCTGCAGCCAGGGTTTTGGTGTCTGGGGATGTGAAACCTCAACCTTAATGGCTCATCTTACTTGTTTTCAATCCCTTGGGAAACAATCCAACTTCTATTAATTCCTTCCACCTTTTAGACCACCCTTTACAGTGATAAAACCCATGTTCACGTGCACCGGGAGCTCCACTCCAGCCCAGCAGCCACTGCCCACGTTCCCTACGCTTGCTGTCACGACACGGGGTGCTGACCTGTTCCTTTCTTGCAGGTGAAAGGGAGGTGATAGTTGCAGGGAACATCGTTCCATTCGCCTTGCTCGTGCCAGATCATCACCACGCAGTCCTCACCCGCCGCAAAGAAGTTATCGGGCTGGTTGGGCCTCCAGTTCTCAAATTGCTGCAGAGAGAGGAAAGGTTGAGCCCTCATCCCCTATTCGCTCCTCCATCCTTGTTGCTGCCTCACCAGTTGCTACTGCAGCCATTGTACCTATTGTGATGGTGACCACGAGCTCTGCAAAGTTTAGAGCTGCCTCCGTTCAATGCCCAACCCAAGCACTCAGCACGTAACTCATGAGACTTTTTCCACCCAAGGGGAACCTCTTCCCCTCACTGAATGTCCCGTGGGATGCAGGCTTACCAGGGAGTGCCCATCGGACCAGCGGAAATCATTCTCCACAGCTCTGTCATTGAGGCCAATCCACTGGTAGTCCTGTGCATGGCCTAGAAGAGATAAAGGGAGAAAGAAGAGTGGGTCATGGTTCCCCTGTACCTCATTGGAAATGTTTCTTTGTCATCTCAGCTCTCTCTGATGTCCTTTCCCCCCCATCAGCATTATGCTTGTCCATCTCCCTCCCCTTTCAGTGTGCCATGGGCATGGATCAACCTACACTGGCATAGGTGACTGCGCTTGTTGCACCAAATGAATGAGTTGTGAACAAGCCACATCAGCAATGTGGTGAGTGAAGTTCTGTCCTAGCTGAGAAAGGGCTCTTTCCTGTCTCACGGCTCATAGACTCATAGTTTGGGTTGGAAGGGACCTTCAAAGGTCATCTATTCCAACACGTTGCAATGAGCAGGATGGATCTTCCTCTCCCACTTAAGGGTGAGGAAATATCTGAGCACCAGTGGGGGAAATTGTGAGTTTTATGTCATTTTGGCTAAATCTGTTCATAGACTCCATAGAGTCCAATGGATGGACCCATGCCCAGTCTCAGGCTGCCCTCAGTACTCACTGTTCACAAACTCTTGCTCCTCTGGAGTGATGATGCTGCTCAGGTGGGCTTGATGTTGTCGGCATCTGGCCTCTGCATCCATCCAAGTCTCCCTGTCTTCAAAGTGCCTATAGCAGTGGCCTTGGAACTTGGTCCAGCCTTCCTCACAGTTTTCCTGGTCTGAAACACACAAAGGAGGGATGAAAAGGAGTTGGTGCATGATCTGGAAGCCTTCCAACTCACCTCTTTGCAGCTCGTGCTCTCATGGCATGGGACAACACATGGTTGCTTCCACTGAAAAACAAACCCTGACACTGTTGCCTGTGCGAAATCCCAGGGAAAATTATCAGAAGGCATCCAAAGCAGACACAGAGAGGGGATCTTGTGCTGAAAACCCATGTGTGCAGTAATGTGACCAATGCTACTAGGAAGATTGAATGATGCAAACTTATTCCTGAGCAATTCAATCCCTGTATCATATTCCTGGACTCTGGTTTTGAGGAACTGACAAAGCAAGAATCTTTCTTTTCCAGTTGTGCAGTTTTCTTGCTTTGGAAAGAAATTCCAAAACCTGAATCCAGATGCCCAGAATGAATATGTACGCATTGAAAGAGGGGAGGAGAGCCCAGGTTTGGGTGGTTGCATTGCTTAGTGGTGTTCTGTGGCTCTGGAGGAGAAGCAAGCCTACCAGGAGAGAAGAAAAGAGGATTCAGGAACTTACCATGATGGAAAATGAAATCTCAAGGAAAAAGCTTGGAAGCTGCTAAAGTGTAAAAAGTTCAGGGCACCTTTTACCATCTGAGAAACACTAAAGAGTTGAAAATAAAGTCACAAGTTGGGGAGAGCAAAGGCAAAGGCAGAAACCACCTGAAAAGGCTCCCATCCAGTGCAAAACACTACACATGCTCCATATGGCTGAAGGAAATGAAATCTGTTTAACCTCAGCCTTTCAGATGCCCAATTTGCCATCCTTCAGGCACTTGTCATTCTTGGAATGGAAGCCTTTAATGAGTCCTCACACCTCTCTCCCTTTCCAGTAAGGTTTTCTGTACTCAGTTTCTTTCTTTGTTAAACTTGTTAGGTCAAAGCACTTGTCACCTTCTATCACACTAATCCACCCTCCTGGTGCTCTTCCAGCTGGAGACTGCAGATGCTTCATAGATGTTGGAAGGGTTTGTAGTTAGTTGAGGCACTAAAAACATTTTCTGCCTTCTTCAACAGATGAAATGGATTATCTGGAACTAGCTGAATCTCTAAGGATTCACGGTCCTTGCAGGCAGATTGCTTACACAAGGTGAGCAGAGAACATGCTTTTCTGAGATTTAAGCCTTTTCCAGCAGCTTGAACACCACCACTTGTCATCACAGGCTGGGGATAGGACAGCACACGGCACAGAACCTCAGAGGGACATTTCCTAGGAGAGAGGCCACTCTTTCCTACAGAGCTGTTACTTATGAGGAAATATGAGGGCAATCATCTTGGAAAAGGATGATGACAAACTTGTTCCCTGGTAGGGACACTGCCATGGTGATGAGGACTGCTGCATGTACAGACAGCAGAGCTCACCTATGATGTCCTACTGTTCTTGGAGACCAACAGGAAGGGTGGTTTGCCTCATAAGAACAATGAAGGTTTACATTCCCCACTGAATTCAGGGCACTGGCTTCCTCTTGCACCTCCCAGGCTGTAGCCCACAGGCATCGTGAGCCCAGAAATCAGAGAAAAGATGAGATTCATTCTGGCTGGGAGCAAAAGAGATTATAAGCAGCTGCAGGGTGGAAAGTCTCTTGTTGGGTTACAGGGATCTTCAACAACAGGTGGCAGGGACAGGTAAATCAGGGGCTAATGAGGTTGCATTAGGAAATTGATGTTAAGACAGCACAGTTCCTGCCCAGATGGTCCAGTGATCCTGAGCCGCCGCCTTATGGTCTACTCCATATGTTCATGTTGGAAGCAGAAAGAGAGATGAAGAGAAAGGGGAGGAGGAAATCCAATATATATATTATCATTACTTGTGCCAAGGTGAAGAAGACACTGCTACCTTATTTCTTGCGTTTGAACAAGACAGGAGAGCTTCCCCTCAGCTAAGCTGATGCAAGTTTGGACTTTCACCAGCTTTGAGAAAACCCCCACAACTCTTTTTCTTTCTTTGTAGAAACAAACAGAAGTATTAGTGTGGGTCTAACTTTACGGGAAAACCGGTCACTTGATGTTTTCCTCAAAGATACACAATTCCCTCTGATTTTGCCACAGGAAGCCATGCTGAAGAGATGACAAAAATGTCAAATTGGTGGAGATTCCTGGAGTGAATGAGGTTTCTCTCAGCTGCGTCTTCACAGCGAGAAACACAATCATTTTCCATGGCTCAGTTGAAGCATCCTTCCATGAAATTCCAGTCCAGCAGAGAAAGTTTGCCTGGGGTGAAGATGTACTCAGATGTATGGATGTTCCCTACTGTTACAGATGAACAGAAAGACCCTTGGCTCAAAGAGATAGCGACTTCTGTGATCAACATTGTATGGAGCTTCACTAGAGAAACTTAAAGAGAAAGCTGAAGACACCAGAAGCTCCTGCTTAGGAACCTTAAGGTTCCTAAGGAATGGTGCTGTGATGAATAAACTAATCAAAATATATAAACACAAGTCTGAAAGCCTTTTCCTTAGCGTATTTTAAGCTGCTGTTAGAGGTTAGCTTGCTGAGATGAGGGCAGGGCTGATGGGAGCACTGGGGTTCACCTTTCTGGGGGGGAAGAAGGTGGTGCAGCAGTTAGTAAGATTAGCTGAAGCCAGGAAGGCCGTACCGATCTCACACAGGTCCCCTCCGTAGCTGGGAAGGCATAAGCATTTGAAAGAGTCGATGCCATCAACGCAGGTAGCTCCATTCAGACAGGGGCTTGAGTGGCACTCATCAGTGTCTGCAAGAAATCAAGGGCTTCCATTAGGGCAGACAACTCCACCAACAGGAGAACTTGTTTCCTTGCTTGTTTAGGAAGGAACATCAGTTGGTTTTGGGGAACCTGGGAGTTGCAAGGGTCTTATTTTAAAACACACTGCCACTGCTGCTGCTGGAAGAATGAAGGCAAGAGACCCAGCCCACCCTACAAGGGAGACATTGGTTTTCGGTCGCTTGATGGTTGAACACCACTCTGAAGATAGCACAAGCTCAGCAAGATGCATCCAATACACAGCACTCAGCTGTGGTAACTCCTCCTTGTCTGCTGTCTGCCTGATGCATTGAACATGCAGACTTTTGTCTGTGTCTCCACCAGCTATGGGTCTACGAAGAAGAACGTGGAATTCTCGTAAGTGATGGAAACATCCTGAGATAGATCTCTGTCTCCTAAAGGCCTTCCTGGTTGCCAATGCTCACTATTGGTTTCTTCCTAACTGTAATTTAGGTGAAGTTCCAGGGCAAGAAATCTCTTCTCAGTGAAGATGAAGAAAATGCAGAGAAGAAAAGAAGTGGATTCAGACACCCTCAGCTTTTTCCCTTCTAGGATTTTAAGCCTAGCTATGGGTGTCTCTTCCTTGAAGGGTACTGGAGCGCAGCACCATTCTCTCCAGACTTGTCCCCACTGTGTGCTCTCTTGCTTGTGATGGGGCTGGAAGAAGCTGGTACATCTTTTTCAGCTGGAGATTCCATCTTGGTGGAGGAAACTACTTTTAGTTTCCAATCTAGATGGAACAGCCCTTGAGATCCTTTTGGCTTTTCTGGAGATTGAAAAGAGATGTTGGTATGTGAAGAGCTTGGCCTCCAGCTCTCCAATGTTTCTCAACCTGCAAATTAGCACAAGCCTGGGTAGTAAACTACACCATCTGATAGCACTTCCATTCCCTGGCAGATCCTTCTGAGCATAGATGCTATGAAGAAGGCCACAGGTAGCCAGTTGGTATCTATACACTGTAAAATCTAGCTTGTGCTGGAAGTAAAAGCTCTTCTCCCACTATCTCTCCAAGCTGAACCTTAACCCTACTTATTGAGCTTTGGAATCAGAAGAAGAATATTCAGAATGGAAGCATTTCAGAGACGTTCAGCTCAGAAACAAGGAGGAAGACTGAGGAAGAAAGTGGGAGCACATCCACCCAGGGTAGGTTAAATGATGACTGGTTAGATCTTCATGCGAGACATTTCTCTCTTTCACACTCAGAAGAAATGTAGAGGCTTTATAAATGCCGATTAACACTCCATGCTCTTCTTGTGGATGAGGGGTTAGTGAGGAAACATTCCAAGACACTAAACATGCTGACTATGGAATACCAGAGCAGAGCAGCAGCTCCCCAGAGTCTGTGTTCATGTTCTGACTGGGGTATATTTGATTGGATGTTGTCTCCTTGCAGAACCATGGCCCAGCTGCTCTGTGTCCTCAGATATACTAGAGCAGATGTGTGTTATACCCCATATAACTGTCTAGTCCCTCTCTGGCCAATGTCTGATATGTCAACAAAAAGCTGACATATTCTGTAACATGCCTAAGTGATGGAGAAAATCCTTTTGTGCTTTGGAGCAAGAAGATGGGCATCTTTGTTCTAGGCTGTATCACTGAGAGCAATGCAGGTGTTCCTCAGGTGGCTGATGAACATCTTCCTCCATTTTTGCAGGTTTCCTCTGGATTGCCCTTCTAAATTCTCATGAATGCTTTCTGGACTTCGTTGTTCACTGCAATATGAAGAGATCTCCTGTTTCCATGACACTAATAAATACTTTGAGACTTTCCAGAACAAAATGGGGGTCACAGGCTTAGCAGAATAGAGGAGCTAAACGTGACTATTGCTTGTTAGTCACACTTGGAGTTCCTGTATGATAGAGAGCATAAAGGAAAATGAGGTATCCTGAGGGATGATTACAACTCCAGAGGCCTCTTGGGCTTTCCAACAGCAGTGGCAACAGAAGTTCATGTTGATTCCAGTGTTCTCCAGCTGAACAAGTAAGGAAAGGCTCTCTGTCCGCTAGGCTGCACGAAGTGGAATGCACGCTGTATAAGTGGGAACAAAGCACATATGAGAGCTAAAGCAGAACATTTAGCAGGGAATAATGAGCCTTCAGCTGTCTTCAACCACATGGACTAAATCTTTATGTGTCCAGGATCTCTTCTGAGATGTGGGAGACCCGCTGTAAGTTGTCATCCCTGGTCTCAGAGGAGGGGGGAGCAGGCACACACGTGCAAAGTCATTGCCACAGATTTCCAGCTGGAAAATAACACTGGAACAGAATTTCCCTTTACAGTATTGCGTATAATATGGTCGCACATATTATATATACTGCAAAAAAATCTCTGCATGTAATATATATGTTATATATCTCTCCATATATATACATATATATTTTTATATATGGCAGATAAAGGGTGTGTACTTGTAGGTAGTGTTGGAAAAAACAGACAACAAATACAAGTGAGACACAGACAGGTTTCCTTTCCAGAAGTGTGCTGCAAATGGCTGGAGAGAAGATATCTTAAACACATGAAGATCATAAACACCAAACTCCCCTCTTCCGCCTGTTGGGCTGTTGGAGCAGTGGCACAATCTCCATTAGGAGGATCACCTCAGCAAGCTGATATCAGGAAACTCAAAAGTATCTGTCAAGTTGGAGGAAGCGCTGCTGATTCTGATCCTCCCAGAAAATCTGGGTCTTGGAGGTCTTTTAGAGAAGTGAGTTCTAAACAGTAAGATCACCAGTTCTGTTGTCTCTGGAAAACCTGGCAGGCTGGTTTCTAGGTGTTTCTAGGATATCGCATCTAAGCCATAGGATTTATGGGAGGTGAGAACTCCAGTAAAACAGAATAAATCCCATCTATCACGCAATGCATGGCTATTTTCTTCCTAACATTTTACATACCATACACGTGTCTACTTCCACATTGTTTAGGGCCAGATGAGGTTAGTAAACCACTGTACACCTCTTCAGCCAGCTAATAAACCTGCGGCACACTAAGTGTGCTTTGAGCAGCATTGAGCAAGCCCCCACTTCCACAGCACCAGCTGCCAGGTACCTTGACACACAAGGATCTTATGCAGAAGGGAGCCATTTATTTGCTTGGGTGAGCAGTCATTCAAAGTCAGCTCTGCTTTGAGATGCCCCTCGAGTGCTTATCAACCGACAAGACAACTGCTATTATTACCCAGTGCTAACAAAGGACAAGTGATGCGGCATGGAATGCAGAACAGAGGCAGTCCTCACTTTCAAGAGCTGCAGCTCTAAAACAGAGACAGGGAAGAAAATGCCTTACAGTGGCAAGAATAGGAAGCTCATTTCAAACATATTATTAACTCACTTCCTGAGGATAATGAAGAATAAGCAGCTCTCTAGAAGACAATTCGTACCACAGTTAATATCGCCCAGAAGTTGCGAAAGATCATTCAAATCTATTGTCACAACAGTTACTATTTTTTGCTTCTAACAAGACCCAAGATATTTGGATATTTTCTTTTGGATATTTTCTCATTTTTTAATAAAACAATTAAAATATCCACTGTAACCCAGGTCTTGCACCTAGAAGATGTATAGTGCTGGCTGGAGTTACACAGCTACAATGCAAACTCTGAACTCGTTTCATCATTTTCTGTCTAAGATTTCTTTCACATTGTCAGATCAATACCATATTTAGTCAGAAACTGTTTCCTTTTTGTGCAACTTAACACAAGTATTCTCTCAATGCCTTTGAAAACAATCTGCTGTCCTGGATCATGGAAATTGGAAAGAGAAATCCTTTAGAAATGCAAGAGAAACGGATTGGCCCTGGTTTTGCTCAGAGGGCAAATGGCAGCGAAAGTGAACACGCAGTGTCAGTGGTGAGAAGGAAATGCTTTGAAAATCCTTTATCCCAAGCTGAGAAGACAATACTAGAAGCAGTGCTAACACTTCTTAAAACAATACAGTCTGTGCATTTGTCTTGATGGCAGCCTGTATGGGAGAGAGCAAGAACACCCATTAAACTAGGTCAGCTTTGCACTTAAAACATCTACGAAGGAGAAGCAGCTTGTGAACAGAGAGGATGCTATCGCCCAAACCCTGAGCAAACTGCATAGTTTCTCTGTAACTAGTTTAGAAATATACCTTAGGGTTTAAACTCAGTTCTGCTCTGCAGAGAGGAAAAGGTAAGACAGAAAGGCAAAGCATTTTCAGGATGTCCAACAGTCCCTGTTGTGCCCATCACTCTTTTTTATAGGCCTCCTTGTAAGTGCAATTATCCAAACAGGGAATCGGAAACCAGCCAGGTAATTATCTTTGGGAAGAAAAAAAGCCAGGTGCAAACTAGATTTGCTTTTCAGAGGCTCCTGGGAAGTTTGAATTGATGATCTGATAGCTCAGACGGTGAGGAAAAACATTGGAGCAATTGTAGGGTGACTCCAACAAGAAAAGAATAAGAGGAGTTGAGGGAAACAGTTCTCTCCCATTTTATGTAAATGGAGAGCATTGAATATCACAGCCAGCATGTGACTTACGATGAGCAATTAAGTCATTAAAATAATTAACTACAATAATTAAACTAAAACCTTCGTGCAGCAGAAGGGGCAGATATAGCTACAGCCTTTTAAAGCTATATTCACCTGGAGAATAGCAAGCTTCTAAGAGAACCTGTTTATCTGCTGGGACCTTCAATTTGTTCAACACTGTCATAGGAGAGCTCAGGAAATTCAGACATCTCTGCCTCCAAATATTATGTGTGGAAGTAAACTGAAATGAACATAACACTAGTCCAGGACTGTAGTTGCACCTTTCAGAGAGAAGGCTTAATTAAGCTAATAAACCTCTAATGCAAAATAGACAGTGCATCCAGGTGCCATCAAATCATCTGGTTAGCCGCAAGTGGTGTGCGCTTTTGCTTGTCTCTCAAACAGGACTGTTAGCTCCATGTCCTTGTTAGGAGCAGAGTCTTCATTCCATTCAATAGTGTCTCATATCATAGCAGGTGAGACATTATGAATCAAGTGAATGCTTTCAAGACTTCCCTTCTGGGTTGATCTTCTCCAGACCAACAAAACTCTATCCCTCGCACTTCCAGGGTATGAAGAATGAGGAAAGCCCATCAAGACCTTTCCTCATTTGGATTCTAACCTTTAGCTGTATCAGGGCCATAGGCAGCAGGCTTCATGAACTCGTTTCACCAGAGGCAAGCAAAACTTAACATAAGTAACTGCCATTTCAGCACATTTCTCTTCTTCCCCTTACTCGAGTGAAGTTTTTAAGCCATTGACTGGTCAGAGAGCTCCAAACCACAGCCTTTCACTGCAGCGCCAGCATGCTTTTTTCAACTAATAATTATTTGTCTTCCAATGTTACAAACAGCAAAAAGAGCTGCTGAATTGGCAAAGCTCTGGATGAAGAAGCCAAGCCTATGGGACTATTCTTGAAGCTTGTGGGGTTCCTGTCCTCACAGAGGAACCAAACTGCTGACTAAAGACATGTGCATGCATAGCATTCAATTTGGTTAAATACTAAAAAATACTGGCACTCCAAGTGTTAATCTTCAGTCTTCTTGTGCTTCTGGCTTTTAGAGAAAAGTAGAGGCTACAGCAGAGCAAAAAACATCATTCTCCTTAAATCATCCCACTAAAAGGACTGCTAGATCTAACTGGAACCCTTCAACGATGGGACAAGAGGACAACAGCCTCATGTCTTCCTGCTCCTCACTAAGCTGAACGAGTGCTTCAATGCTAGTTAAAATTAATTGCACTTAATGGGCATCCATTACATCCTCCAAACTCTGAGCACAGCACAAGGCACAGATACTAGAAACTGATCTGTTTACAAGAATTGGGAGGCTTCAGGTAGAAAGGCAGCCACAACATGAGAAATAGCACTTTAGGCTCCAGCCTGTGGTTCTTCCTTGTAGGCTTTCCATGTTCACAGTCCCCAGAGCACTGTAAAAAGGGTAACGACCCAAAAAAGGAAATCTGTGACTCTTTTTCTCTTTTTTTCCTTCTTTTGTCATCACTTTGCTCTGTTTCTCTGGAAATGATGTTGCCAGCTCATGGCCAATACACTTCTTCCCACCTGGATGAGTTTCCTTCACACCCTGACTGCATTTAACCCTACAGGGACACTGCAGTAAAGAAACTTGCCAATAAAAAGAGACGTTTTACCCTAGAATATCTTCCCTAGTGGGAGCACCAACCTCGCACGTGCACTCAAGCCCATCTCTAGTTTATATAAAGAGCCTACAGTTAAACTTCAGTCATCACTTACCTCTCCCTGTCACCTGCTAAGAAACCCCAGCTGCTACATCACCATCCCCGTCACTTACAAATACACAGAGTGTTCCAATCTCAGAACATTTCTCAAGCTTCTTCACACATGAGCTGCCGAACACATGGTTTTCTTTCCAAATACTTCACGAGAATGTTGGCTGACAAATGCTCCCAAGAATCTGGCAATCGCCTTGTGGGTAATTTATAAAAAGAAAAAGCAGTGAAATAAAACCCTACTTTGGGGCCAATATTTCTTTCTCTTTTTTTTTTTTTGCTGAGCCTCACTGGCTGGTTTCCTTCCTTCTCCTCAACCCTGCCTTTGCTGGCTTGTTTTTATGTCCAGGATTGGATGTGGCAATGAGCATGGCCCAAAAGCAGAGCACATTAGGTGTGAAAGGAGGGCTTTTAGGTGTGTAAATCCTGCAGCACCCTGCCAAGCCCTGGATGCTGTGCCAGGCATCCAGCAATGACCCCGTTGACTTGCCCTCACCCACTCCTGCAGCATCCTCTGCTCAGCAGAGGCAGGCAGGACCTCAAATGTGTTATGAGTAGGGCTGAACAAAGGTTTGTGATTACCTGTTTTCTCAGAGGGAGAGAACTGACGCAGAGAGAAATGCAGTGACTCATTCGGAACACTTTGGGGATGGAAATGATGTTAGAAACCAGACTGAGCTGCACAAAGCCCTGCATTTACAGACACTTACTGAGTCCAGAGCTACCCATGCTGAATGGTGTAAATTAACCCAAAAGCAGCAGTTCATGAGGAAATGGAGGAAGGGAGTGGAATTAATATTACTTTTGTTAGAAGGAACTGAGCAAATCTCTTTGCACATACATTTTGTACCATACTTAAGCAACTGTCCCACATGAAGGTGTAACCCATTGGGAACTGAGCATATGTAAGACCTTCATACAACACCACAAGCACTGATGGTTTTCAAACAGGAAACACAAGAACAGGCTCCTAATTGCAGCTGAGTGAAACCAATCCATGGCCAGGGATGTTGCAGGGCTCCTCTTCTACCAAGAAGCAGCCACCAGCAAGCACAACAACATCCCATCTTGTTTTCTTCTCGTTGCAGTATCCCAGTGCCTCCACAGCACGTGAACACTGCTTGGGGGATGCTTGTCAGAAAGCTGACAGTGTGTTTTCACCATAAATGGTTGCTCAGATTTAAATACTGTGTCTCTTTATACTTGGCAACAAGGGATCCTACCAAAGACAACACTAAAACACCAGAAAGGGGCAGGGTGGAAGGAAAGGCATTTGTCAGTGGAGCTGACAAAAGGTCTTGATGTCCTGAGCATCGTCTCACACATTCAACCCATTCTAGCTGCAGAGAACAGCCTAAGAGAAACCAAAGGGTGGCCATGCCCTGTGCCAAAGGGATTGGAGCAGTTTGCCCAATGTAAACATTGCAGATGATGCTGAGAGCAGAGGTTTTTATCCCCAGCTGGCTTGCCTTGCCTATTGCCCCTTGGCAATGCAAAGTTGCTGATGGCCAGCCTCCCACCCTGGATCAAGTGCTATGAAACACTTGGGGATATGGGCAGCAAGTCAACACATCATGCGAAGAGAAACAAAACAGGACAGAGTCTTGCAGCCCATCTTATCCAACTTTTCATCTGCATTCACAGCCAGGTTGGAATTCTCTGGCGGGTGGAGCTGTCTTTGCTCTTGTTTCCACACAAAAGGAAAAAGATTGTTGCTTTCTCTGGAGTATAGCAATGCCTTAGAGCAAACTCAGAGGGGGTGTGAATGCCCTAGTGCTTTCCCAGCTATATTACACCCAGGGACATGGTCACACCCCCCCATCTCCAGTAGGAAAGAGAGGAGAGCTCATTTATGTCCCTATCACTTATGTGATGACCTGGGTACCCCTGGGGGCGCAAGCAGATGATGCCTCCATCACGTTCCAGGCAGGTGCAAGAGAAGTGGTGGAATCACCATCCCTGGAGACATTTAACAGCTATGCCCCCTCCCTCCCTTCCCTAGCACATTCCCTTCCATATGAGGAGACACAGTACCTTCTGTAGTGGGTCCTAATGTGTCTATTGCTTCTTGTGGGACTTGAGGCAGGGCAGCAGTAGCGGTGGCCAGCAGATGGGGATTGTCTAGAACAACCGCTGCCTCCGTCTCTTGTCCTGACACTGCGGGAGAGGAGGGCTCTATTTCGAGCTGAGCCTCTTCAAGGTTCCTGGGTCCCTGTGTTGGTTCCACATCTGGAGCACTGGTACTAATTACAATGTCTGGGACAGAGGTTTCCCCTGCAATCAAGTGCGTCACAGACCCAGATGTTGCGTCAGGAATTTCCTTCTCCTCGGGAGCACCAGTGGGCTCACCGCTGGCCAAAGATGTGGCTGTTATATCTATGTTAGCAGCTGTATCGATGTTAGCAGCAGGCAATGCGGATGCTTCTCCACTGGTTTCATGGACCGTGGATGTTTCTCTGCTGATTTCAGGAAATGCAGATGTTTCCCCACTGGTTTCATGGACTGTGGATGTTTCTATGCTGGTCTCAGGAAATGCAGATGTTTCACCCTGGGCTTCTTGGTTTGTGGATGTTTCTATTCTGATTTCAGGAAACGCAGAGGTTTCCCCACTTACTTCTTGAGCTGTGGATGTTTCTATGATGATTTCAGGATAGGCAGATGTTTCACCCCTGGCTTCTTGACTCGTTGGTGTTTCTATGCTAATCCCAGGGAATGCAGATGTTTCCCCACTGATTTCATGGACTGTAGAAGTTTCTATGCTGATCTCGGGAAACGCAGACATTTCACCTCGGGCTTCTTGACTTGTGGATGTTTCTATTCTAATTTCAGGAAAAGCAGATGTTTCTCCACTGATTTCGTGGACTGCTGAAGTTTCTATGCTAATTTCAGGAAAGGCAGAAGTTTCTCCACTAATATCATGGATCGTCGAAGTCTCTATGCTGATTTCAGGAAATGCAGATGTTTCTCCGCTGATTTCACGGACTGTTGATGTTTCTATGCTGATTTCAGGAAAGGCAGATGATTCCCCACTAGTTTCGTGGACTGTGGATGTTTCTATACTAATTTCAGGATAGGCAGATGTTTCACCTCTGGCTTCTTGATTTGTGGACGTTTCTATTCTGATTTCAGGAAACGCAGAACTTTCTCCACTGATTTCACGGACTGTGGAAGTTTCTATGGTAATTTCAGGAAAGGCGGATGTTTCTCCACTGATTTCATGGACTGTTGAGGTTTGAATGCTGATTTCAGGAAAGGCAGATGTTTCCCCACTGGTTTCATGGACCGTGGATGTTTCTATGCTGATTTCGGGGTAAGCAGACGTCTCACCCCTGGCTTCTTGACTTGTGAACGTTTCTATTCTGATTTCAGGAAACGCAGACGTTTCCCCACTGATGTCTTGACTTGTGGATGTTTCTATTCTAATCTCAGGAAATGCAGATGCTTCCCCACTGATTTCTTGCATTGTGGATGTTTCTGTGCTGCTTTCAGGAAACGCAGAGGTTTCCCCACTTACTTCTTGAGCTGTGGATGTTTCTATGATGATTTCAGGGTAGCCAGATGTTTCACCCCTGGCTTCTTGACTTGTGGATGTTTCTATGAACACTTCCGGAAATGCAGATGTTTCCCCGCTGATTTCTGGGATTGTTGATGTTTCTATGCTGAATTCAGGAAAGGCAGATGTCTCCCCACTGATTTCGTGAATTGTGGATGTTTCTACGCCGGTCTCATGAAATGCAGATGTTTCACCACTGATTTCTTGAGTCGTGGATGTTTCTATACCAGTTTCAGGAAATGCAGATGTTTCACCACTGATTTCTTGAGTCGTGGATGTTTCTATACCAGTTTCAGGAAATGCAGGTGTTTCACCACTGATTTCATAAGCTGTTGATGTTTCTACACCACTTTCTGGTAATGCGGATGTTTCCCCACTTAGTTCACCAGATGCAGAGGCCTCACCACTTGGCCCAAACCCATAGGGAAACGTGACGGCTGTTTCCCCACCCAGTTCCTGTGATATTGTTGGTCTTGTCACAACTTCTTCTAGATCAGAAGTGACCAAAGTGACTTCTGGAAGCCCTGAGGCCTCCCCACTAGCATCAGTCACTGCTGAAGATTGGCCACTTAGATCTGTGGCTCCAGGAATGTCTCCAGTGATGTATGGAATCCCGGATAGCTCTCCACTGAGGTCTCCTGTCCCTGAAGGAAACCCACTGGTCTCCACGGCTCCAGACCCTTCTCCAGATAGTCCTCTGTCTCCAGAAGGAAATCCACTGATTTCTATTACCCCAGAGGGCCCTTCTCCCACCTCTTGTGCAACTGATGTCTGTGTTACAGCTTCTATCAAAGTGGTATCCACAAGAGAGACTGTGGGAAAGCCAGAGGTGAGTCCGCTTCCCTCTCCAGACAGTAGCCCACTGGTGACATCGATTCCAGAGACTTCTCCACTGCTGTCAATCACTCCACTTGGATGCCCGCTCATCTCGAGCACTCCAGAAACACTCCCACCAAAGTCCATGTGCCCGGAAGGCTCCCCACTGATGTCTGAGCTCCCGGATGCCATGCCTGATGCATGTTCACCTCCTGAAGGCAGCCCACTGATTTCCAAGATCTCTTTTGCTTCTGCTCCAGTAACTGAAGGGGTTGTGGTCACTTCTTCCAAACTGGCATCTACAAAGGTAATACCTGAGGCCTCACCGCTTCCATCGGTACCAGAAGGAAGGCCACTTACATCCACCAGACCACTGATCTCATGTGTTCCAGATGGTTCTCCACTGACATCCAGTCCTGAGGGCAACCCACTGAGCTCAAGCCCTCCGGAGGGCTCCCCGCTGAGCTCAGGTACCCCGGATGGCTCCCCACTGAGCTCAGACCTTCCAGAGGGCTCCCCGCTGAGCTCAGGTACCCCAGAAGGTTCCCCATTGAGCTCAGGCCCCCCAGAGGGTTCCCCACTGAGCTCTTCTCCTAAGGGTAACCCTTGGGCTCTGCCACTCGTGTCCCACTCAGCGGATGGGAACCCTGACAGGTCTCCTTCACCGCTGACTCCAATGGATCCTTTTCCCTCCTCTCGCCGTTCCGGTGCTGCTGTTGCAACTTCCACCAATGTGGTATCCACAAGAGAGACGGTAGGAAAACCAGAGGCGAGCCCACTTTCTTCTCCAGATGACATACCACTGACTAGTTCAGTGCCAGATGTTTCTCCACTAAATCCAAAAGGCAGCCCGCTGCTTTCCACTCCAGATGGCATCCCACTAATCTCTGGTATCCTTGAAATAGACAATGATGCATCTTCCTCTGCAGAAGATAAGCCACTGATATCAACAATACCAGAAGTCACACCACTCAGGTCCCCTGAGGGTAGCCCGCTTCCTTCAGGTAGAAAGCCGCTGGTATGCAGGTCTACTGATGGTAATCCACTTTCTCCAATCCCTGAGTGCTCTCCACCAAGTCCAAAAACTCCAGAAGATGGTTCTCCACTTGTATCCGGGACTCCGGACACCCAGCTGGATGCTGAAGGTTCACCACTGACTTGATGCTCCCCAGACTCCGTCACCTCCCCTGACACTTCGCTGACAGAAGCATCTGTATGTGTTTCCTCTGGTATTATGGTAGCGGGAGGAAAAGCAGATGGGGTCACTGGAAAAGAAAGAGAAAACAAAGAGAGGAAGATTATTTACTAAACTATTCTAAAAAGGCTATTAATTTCCTGATTGGCCTTATCTCCATGCAGATAGCTTTGAGGTAAAGGCAAAAAGTCCTGTGTGCTTGCAGAAATAATCTGTTTTCTTCAAATTTGTTAATGAACATTGTACCTTAAACAACTGTAAATTGAATATATCTGACAGAATATATAAACTAACGGAAGATATAATCTTCTGACACAGGATGTTGGCAACAGCCACACTAACTCCCAGGTGCCACAACCAAGCTACTGCGTCCTTGGAGATAGCATCTGGAAGATAAAAAGGTTGGTGCTGCTCTAATCACACTGCAGCTCTGTCCTCTGTAGAAGACATGACATGAGATCTGTTTCTAGCCTGCCATCCCAGATACACAACCACATATTTTGTGAGGTGCTCTAGCAATGCAGCACGTGCTGGTCATTCGTTCAGTCCTAGATAAAGGTTCAATAATACATGTGTAGCTCCCCCTGCATGCACAGACTCAGCCTTTGCTAATATGGTGATGATCATTTAGATTTAGAGGTATTCCCCTTCAGCAAGGACACAGCCCATTCATTCTGTGAGTATCCCAACCCTGCAACACCAGCCAAGCGTGACCCAGGAGATGGGGAAGCTCTGACCCACCTGAGAGCAGCGACACATCGGTTGGGAAGACTTCAGTCCCCCAGGCTGTCTGATTCTCAGGTTGAGTGGCAAACTCTGTCTCCGCGGTCACCTCCTCCCCAGAGGGTACCCCCTCCACTCCAGGGATCACTTGGGTTGCCAGCACATCTTCTTCAAAGAATGAGGTGACCCCTTCCTCCTCTGCAGGTGGCAGAGCTGGAACAGAAAGGGACTGAAGTGAGCTCCCAAAAAGCCACAGTCCAGAATGCTGGTGCTTTCCCAATCCGGCACCCCAATATTCCCATCCTCCCTTGTGGAATCCCTTTCCCTGAGGACGCAGCTCTACACACACTGCAATGGGTGGGAAGGTACCTCTGAAGCAGAAGGCGTGATGCCGGGACAGCGGGTCAGGAAAGCCCGTCTGGTTGTAGTGCTGGTAGATGGTTCTCACTCCAGGTGCATCCCCACCGCAGGCAGGACGGGGGCTCACAATGGGATAGCGGAGGCTGCCATCGGCTAACCAGCCAGGATAGCATCTGTCCAGACCCTGCTTCCAGGCGGCGTGGAGCTGGCCAACAGAGGCCAGCGTGGCATTTTGGCTCTCACAGTGCTGCTGAGCTTCTAGGAAGGTGAACTGCTCTGGCTGGGTTGCGAAGAACACCTCGCCTGAGGGATGGGAGAGAAAACAGGCTTGAGTCCCTGCATCCCATCCCTACGCGTTGCAGATGTGGAAGTGTGAAGCACGTTTTTGCTCCACAGCAGCGCCCATAGGAATGGGGAGAACGTACCCTTGAGCCTGTCGATGTAGCAGTACACATCATAGGTCTCTGAGGCTGGGCGCATGCCATACGACCGTACACCTGGAGAGTTCTCTTTGTCTCCTACACAGTTACTTCGGGGGTTCACAATGGGATACCTACCAAAAGAAAAGGAGTTAACCCAAGGTCAGCCTTATGTACTCTGGACTGAAGAACCTCAGTGTACTTGGGAGCAAGACACAAACACTTCACTGCTAGGGGTGCTCAGAGACCCCAGAATGACTTGGAAACAAGCCCACTCACAGCTTGGGGCAATGAATGCAAGCTTTCCTCTACTTCTCCATGTCAGGGAGCTCACCACTGTAGAATGTGTACACAGCTTAGGAACTGGGTAGGACAGGTTGAAAAGAACACATCTATTGGCCACTACATATCATGGCCCGGAGACAGCCTTAGCTCAGCAAAGCTTTAGATGCCAATGAGCAGAGCAGCAGGACAAGCCAGAGTAAAGCCTCAGCTTCATGGGTAAGTAGTCATTTTGAGAGGTGTCTTCCCCACATCAGTACCTGACTGTCTGGTCCCGCAGCCAGCCAGCATCGCACTGGTCAAACCCAGCCTCGTAGGCAGCCTGGAGCTGTTCTGGAGTGGCAATAACGGCGTTGTTCTCCAGGCAAGCCTGCTGGGCTTGGACGAAGGAGAAGGCGTATCTGCTGGTGCCAGCACGGTAGTGAAACACCACACCTGGGAGAGGAGATGCTGTGGTGAGACAATAGATATGGAGCTAAGATACTAAGATACTAAGACTAAGATACCTACACTAAGATGTGTGACCAGAAAGTGTCTTCCCAACAATAATGCAGGGACCAGTGCCTGACAACCCCACTTTGATGGAGATGCCTCATTCGTTTAGCTCCACTGCCATGGCCCGGGAATCTTTTTAGCCCTCTTCTAGGATCTTCCTACCTTGGCTTTCCCCTTTCTTGGAGGCAGACGCACATGGGAGCGCAGTGTGACCACTGCAGCTCCAAGCGTCAGCCAGATGGGTCCTTTTCAGCCCATGATGGGGTGGCTCACATCCTCCTCCGCACCCCTCCTTGTCATACTGCAATGGATGTACTCAGCCTATCCTTGACCCCAAACCAGCCTGCGCATCTCCAGGGACCTTGTGATAGCAGGAGCTCAGGCTGTTTTCAGCTGAATGGTTACCCCAAGGATAAACTGACCTTCAGGCTTCTCAGTCCTGGTGACTTACCCGTGGGGGAGATGGGCTGCTCGGGCAGGAGCCCAACACCGGGCGCTGCTGTCACTTGCACGAGCTGATCTTCCACTGTGAACACTGAAGCGGGCTCCAGCCCTGGTGTGGCACTCACCCCCAGGGCCTCTTCCACAGTGCTCACCTCTGCCGCTTCGGTGGTGATGGCCGTGCCCAAGGTGATGGTGGTGACCCCTTCAGGCACTGCCCACACCCCAGTGACATCCCCCCTGGTCACGTTCTCCTCCTCTGGGGTCACTGTCTCTACTGTGACACCGGTGGCAAAGAGATCGGGCACGACAGTGAAGCCCTCATAGAGCTCGGTGGCGGTGGGGGTGATGTCCATGGGCTCCAGCGTGGCGATGCTGCCGCGGGCCTCCTCCTCCGTGGCGTTGTGGGGCAGTGACAGCTCCACCTCGGTGCGGGTGACGGTCTGCACAGTGAAAGCGCTGCCCAGCTCGCTTCCAATCTCGTCAATGAACTGCCCTGGCACCAGAGTCTCAACATCATCCCCTGCACCAGGACACAAAGCAGTGATCAGAGAGGATGCGGTCAATTTAGCCTCTGAGAACCTGGGTCTTTGCTGCCTCTGAGGGGAGCAGGGAAATCGTAATGGTTTCCTTGCTTCTGCTATTGCTTTCTACTACACCTCAGCACGCAGGGCATGTTCATGAGCTGGGGGCGATGAGCCACCCCATGCTCCACAGCTGGTAAATCAGAGAGGACTTTCCCTGCTCTCCTTCCAGCTCTTCCCGGGAACACCTTACCCATATCCAAGTCTGCACTGACCTCTAGTGCCCGCTGCAAGGAATTTAAGGTGGCCGGAAGGAGGAAGGGGCAGCTTGGATAACCTCGAAAGGTCTGAGCCATAGGAGAAAGACAACGTGAGAGAAGAGGGGTGGGTTACACCACCACCTCTTGTATAGGTCAGGCATCCTTTCTGGATCTGCTTCCTACCTGAACACGAGCAGAGGACCGAGTCCTTTGCCAAACTTGCTTTCATCCCCTCTTAAAACCAACTTAAGGCAGCAAGATGTTAGCTCTGGCCAGGGAGCCCCTGCTTCCTGATGCACTACACACTGCTTATCCCACAGCCCCAACGCACTCACCACTATAGCAGATGGCATCGTAGCGAGAGCTGGGGTGAGGGTACCCGGTCTGGTTGACGTACAGGTACACTGTGCGCACCCCCACCAGGTTCCCTCCGCAGTTGGGCCGTGCTCTGGAGATGGGGTAGCGGACGCTGCGATCGGCCAGCCAGCCGGCACTGCACACATCCATGCCGTCCTTCCAGGCCAGGTACAGCTCCCCGGTGGTGGCCAAACGGGCTCCCAGGCTGCGGCACTTGTCAAAAGCTTCTTGGAAGGTGAACTTCTCGGGGGCGGTGGCGTAAAAGACTTTACCTGCAATCACAGCACCCGTTAGCACAGGACTGAGCTGTGCAGTTTAATCCCAATTCCTTTGCTTTCCCCTTCCCACTCCTGAGAGTGTGGATAAGATGAAAAGCCCTGTGTGTTACAGCTGAACTGCAAACCCATGTTGGTGACTGTGCAAAAGAAAGGAATTCTTACAGGCTGAATCCAGGCTGAATCCAGGCTGAATACAGGCATCCCAAACCAGCTGGAGCCACAGGGCAAGAGGAAGACAAAGGAAAATTTCAGTTCTGATGTGCTGAGTGTTCCAATGGATCCCCGTCATAAGAGTGGGTGATGGACACCTCAATGTCACACCCTCAAATGGGTGACCAGAGATGCCACGGATTCATGTGGAGGTTAGACAGACTCCACCCTCTGTAATGTATTAGTCATTTGACATTAAAGTTGTCCAAGGTCTAACAAAGAGACTGTAGAGAACATCTGGCCTTGCTGGGTATCTTTAACCTGTCTTGCCTCTAGACCCTTTGCCTTTCTATATTTACTGTTGTCCAGTCTAAGCATGATCAGAGCTTTGTCCTGCTTCTGCACCTAGTAACAATAAAAGCCCTGAATCACCTTGCATTTGCTCTGCATAGCAGTAAACATCATAGGTTTCGTCTGGCTCACGGACACCATAGGTCCTCACTCCTGGAAATTCATCCTTGTCACCGTAGCAGCGCTCCCGGGGCCAGTGGATGGGGTACCTGGGGAAAGAGAGTGTAAGGAGTGAGGGTGGCAGAACCCTGGCAGCCGCAGTGAGGCTAGGATGGAGCTGTGAAGCACTGCACAGTGTGATGGGTTATGGCTGTTCCTGGGTTATGGGGAAGGGGAGAGATGATCTGCTGTCCTGCTCTCCTCATGATGGTCCTGAGCACAGCAGGACCACTGGCCAAAGACATCAGGCCAAAGTACCTCCCAGTGGGGAGATGCACAGCTCTACAGTGGAGCCACACTTGTGCATTTTGGCATAGCATCGTTTTGTTCAGGGAAGATGAAGGATCAGGATTAAACCATTGCCGTCACCACCATCTGAGGACAGTGGTTGCCCTGCTTTCCTGCTACAGATTCCCCCCGGCAGAGAATGATGTGCAATCTGCCACCTCCCTCTGCACACCAGCAACTACAACAGCTGCTCTTTAGCAGGTTTCTCAACCATTTTCAGTTGGTGTCTTCATTACAGAAGCCCTTCCCTGTGACCCTGCTGTGGCTTTCCCCTGCTCTGTTCCTTACCTGACAGTCTGATCAGCCAGCCAGCCAGCATCACACTGCTCGTACCCATCCTCATAGGCAGCTTGCAGCTGCTCGGGAGTAGCAATGACAGCGCTGTTCTGGATACAGGCCTGCTTTGCTTTCTCAAAGTTCAAGGTGTACCTTGTGGAGATTGCTCTGTAGTGGAATACGACGCCTGGAAAACACAATGGTCGTCACTCACACGTCTGCTAGAGAGCAACCAGCCCCTCTCCTTGTAGAGAGGTTATGGATTTGGACAGATACTACATGTATCAACTAGAAACAATGAACTATTTATGCTGATTGTATTTGAGCATCTCAACCAAGGGTGACTTGATGGGCTCCTTTCACAGGACCTTGTGGAGCACATTGGTGACCTAGGACAGAGACTGCTCTCCCATAGCGCTGCAACAAAGTCATAGTGCATTAAAAACCAGTACCTGAGTAGTAGCATGAACAGTGGGAGCAAGCCCATTGCCCAGAACACATTGCTAATACCACCATCAGGACTCAATGCTTTCCTGATACAGCTCTGTGCAGCATTCTAAGTGCAGGGTTCAGAAACCAGCCGGTGGGGCAGAGCAGGGACTGTGAAAGCTGTCACCTCCCAAGGTTCTGCTCAGGACCAAGGGTGCAGGGTGTCAACCACTGTACAAACACCCAGGAAACGATAACAAGAGGTAAATATATTTAAAGTCTCTGGATCTGCTGCAAAATGTACCTTTTATAGAAGATGGCTATTGGTACGCTCTGGTCTGGCATGAGCGGGCTTTAAGTCAAGTGGAATATTCACCAGGAGGCAATGGGGAGCTCCCAGCCTCTGCTATCGGACACAAGCTTCACTGCACGTGAGCAGCAGAGACCTGCCACTTAACTGTTGTAGTGGGAGCTGCCTCTGTCCTACACTGAAAGCAAAAGCCCTGATCAAGATAAGACTTACAGGAAACTTGCTATTTTATGCACCCATTACTAGGACGGGCTTTGTGAGATGATGGGAAAGGTTTTTCTAGAACAGACCAATTCTCCAGCTGAGAGCATCCCATCTCCTAAAACGTGGGGAAGGAATAAAAGGTCTCATAACAGCCCAGTTTCACCCCTCTGAGCAATAGCCCAGCGTGCCCAGTACCATCTCCTGCCAAGGATGTCGTCTTGTTGTCTCTGTAACTCGCCTTCTGCCAGAAGAGTCATTTTATTGCCATATATTCTGCCATGAGTCACTTTACTGGTTTGTTTAGTCTGGTCCTAGCCTGCTAAAATAAATGACTGACCCATGGCTTCCACTCACCATCCCATTGCCTTATCTATGACCTGACTGAAAGGGTTTATGCCTATGGGGAGAGCAGTACCTCCTCTGCCCATATATCTTTTCCTCCCTTTCTGCCTTGCTTTTCCTTGCGAGGCAAGAGCAAGGGCGGGATCTCACCTTTCACTAGGACCTCTATTGTGTCTTGTCTGTCCTCAATCCCGTACATCACTTCACAGCGATAAATCCCAGTGTGGTTGGATCTCAGCACCTTGATTTCCAAAGTGGCATCAGTGGGAATGGCCGGGTAATTGGGCAAAGAGATCACTTCCCTGTACTCAGTATTGAGCCGGATTTTCCCACCGGTGGCCACCAGCAAGACGACTTCAGTTCCATTGGAGAGCTTGCTCCATTTGATCCGTGGGGTTAGTAGAGCACTGGTGTCCTGTTCCTCTGGGATGTTGAAGTAACACGGGATGTTCAGGGAGCTTCCCAGGATAACACGCAGGGGAGACTGCTCAGGTATCTTGACTTCCAGGCCATCACTACTGTCTGCTGATTCCCAAACAAAATAATGCTTCCATCAATAACAAATATAATCCCAAATATCCAATGTTTCCACATGCTCCATTGCTGTATTTGCTTTTCAAACCTGTACCTCCACATTCAGACATAACCTCTTTGGTCTAGTCTGCTGAAAATAACTTTCAGAAAGGGAAGTTATAAGCAACCTTGTGCCATGGTTGCTTTTGGGATTTAGACCAGTGCTGGATGCAGGGATGAAGGGCTCTACTGCAGTCCACACTGATAGATCACACCTGATATGGTTTAAAAAGCAGAATGCTGAAATTCCCTTATTTTCCCCATAAATCTGTCTTTTCCTGGAGCTTCCTCTCTGGCTTCCAAGTACAAGAGCAGTGAGAGGTTATGGCACAGCAGCCATCCCAACAGAGGAACAGCACATTGCTCAGTCCCGCTTTCCCACAGCCCAAGGCACGTACCTGAGAGCTCCACAGAGGTGGCTGCGGTGATGACTTGCAAACACACAAACACTAACAGTAAAGTGGTCATAGTTTACCTGCAAGAAACAACACAGGGAGAAAGGATTTATGAGAGCTGTATGCTCAGAGGGAGCAGAGAGCTGTGGATGCTGCTGCAGGGCAGCAAGATGCTTTCGGTCACCCCTTAAGCCTCCTACATGCAGCAGTGAAAGCTGGTCCTTGGGGAAGGATGTTGTCTCAAAGTGCCTCTTGCTTCAGGAAATGAGTCTGAGACAAATAAGATGCTCTGCTACGCACGAGAGACTGAAGAGTTACTATAGATCACTTATTATATTGCTCTGCCATTCTCTCTCTTGTGATTTGACCTTACCTGTGAAGCAGAAACACAATTTTGTGACAGACCTTCACACTTACTATGTATTTACTCAAGAGGGACCATCACATCCACCAAGTCTTTGTCTCAGAGCAGGAGCTGCCCCTCACCAGCATCTCCCACTTAAATCAGCATTGGCTCTTAGGTCAGATGATTGGATGCATTTTGCATACCTTAAAGTGCTCTGAAGGGAAATCTGCCCTCTACATGGTGGAAAAGGCAAAGGTTACAATGGTTTGGTCCAATACTCTTGCACTGGCAGCATACATAGCCTTAACTGCAAATGGTTCCTGAACCGGTATAAGAAATTCACAGGATACAACTCTGGGCATCTTAAATCCACCCTGAAAATATCCTCCTGGGTTCCCTCAATTAACCAGAGCAACCTGCTCTTTCTGAAACCTTTAGGAAAGGAAAGGAGCATCCTGCTAACACTGGCTGGCAGAAGCAATATAGGGAGGCCAACTAAATTAATCCTAACTGGATTATCACCCAGTGTAATATCATGAGATATTAAACGGCCACAAACACTCAAATTGGTTTGTATTGCAAATACAAACCATGTCCTCCAGCAACACAGCATCCTCTGGCATCACATCTCAGCCCTGACTCAGAAGGACCGCACCTACTGAATCACTGGTGTTTCCTCTGAGGTCACCTGTCCAAATATTGGCAGTTTAACTCCTATGATCTAGAAATATCCCAGCTGACAGTGAACATTGAGTATACGCCTGTTGGCCTTGCAGAAAGACATTAAGTGTCCTCACTGGCACAAGGAAAGGCCAAAAATAAACCTCATCGTGTACAGCCCGGCATTAACCTTTTCACTTATGAAAGAATTGACCTCCACGCACTCATTCATTTCGACCTGACACATCACACAATCTTATCTTTGTGGGAGCTTTAGTTAATAGACACAGCTACACTGGCAGACAATAGGAGAGAACAGGGCTGGGACACATCAGCAGAGAAGCTGCTTGAGCGTGCAGCTGTAGGGCTGAACAAGATCAAATGGACATATCTCAATTTCTGCTGTGTATGGGAATAAAGTGTCAGGTAAGTGCCAACATTAGGGAGAAACCATGGAACTGTACATATGTTTGGGTGTCTCTCTGGTTAGGAAAGATATCTGCATAAGCAATGCATTATGAACCTCTTTGCAGCATGACATTTGACTTTATTTCCCTCTACTGAAGGCCAGGACCAAGTCAACCACCATGATGCAGAAGAGGTCAAAGTGTTTGGCAGTCGGTAGGTGGATGAAGGCAGTGGGAAGTGCCCCATAGGATGGGGTGTGAGGGGCAATGAAGCACTTTCTGCTCAACAGTAAGCAAGGAGAATTGGAAACACCATCTGCTATGGATAAGCAGGCTGAAATCTGCTTGCCCAAACAGCCATACCCAAGAGTCCTTAAAGAGCTGGCTGAGTAAATTGCTGGCCCACTGATGTTCATTTATAATCTGTGCTGGAGCACTGGGGCAGGTCCCAAATACTGAAACACTGTGCCAATTATCAGGCAAGATACACAACGATGAGCCTCCAATACACCCTAGTTTGACTGACATAGATTCCAGGCAAAACAGTGGAAAAATCAGATACAGGCTTCAATTCATAAATCACTGAAGAAGAGGTGTAATATTAATCTTAGTTGAGGCACTTGTATACAAAGCAGATGCTTCCAAACTTGATTATATTAGTTGGCATGATTCTAAGTTCGTCTGATAAAGCTGCCTGCATGTCTGTAACATCATGTAATCAGATTTGGTAAGGTTTGACTTTCACAGGGTTTCATGATATGAAGAATGCAGTGTCAGTAGTACATACATTAAAATGGCTCAGTAGAAGCCTAACTGCAGGTCTCTAGAAGAAGCCATTTGAGGGACATTGACATTGAAGGAGATATTTCTGTTGGGTGTCTACAGGGGTCAGTATTAGACCCAATGTGTTTCCAATTGGACTGTGTTTTAATAGAATCAGGTATAAAATTACACAAGGGACACAGAACATGCCTGACAATGGGGTGTCATGTCCTAGAAGACAGTCACTGAGGAGAGCTGCTGCTATTATCCAACCTAAAAACCCCCAGGAATACCTCTGTGCTTCAGTGGTAAGCAATGGGAAGACTTTACACACCTCTGGGTTGACGTGAGGATATCAGGAAAAGGTGGTGCAGAATACATCCACTAGCAAGGATCTGAGGAAATGCTTTGAGAGGGGATACTACAAAGTCTGAATGTAATTATTGTAACAAAAAAGGAAAAAATCCACTGAGAAGTGCACAAATATCGTTTCAAACTGAAGCTGCTGGTGCTAAAGGGCCCATTAATCTAACAAAGTCATCAACAGAACTAATAGCTGGGAGCCACATGCCAAGTAAATTCACATGGGAAATAAAGCCCACATTTTACACAGGGGTGATGGATCATTGACACTCTTACCAAGGGGAGCGATGGAGTTTCTATCCCTCAGTAGCTTCAAATTCAAACTTTAAGGCTTCTTTGGAAGGTACCGTTTAGGTAAATGCAAGTTGATGGGCTTAGTACAGAGATGACTGGGTGAAGTTTAAAGTTACATTCACAGATCAGCCCAGAATTGTCCCTTCTGACATTAAAATTCATGAATACGAACGTATCAACGTTTATATCTCTGCTCTTGTGTTATTCATCTTGTCTGGCTCTAGGCAGTACAAAGAATCACGCTTATGAATATCACACACATTTTTTTACCTGTCTTGAAGGATCTAAGGCAAAAAGGCATCCTGTAAAATTAAATCCCTTCCATGCTCAATCTCAGCCTGCCAAGCCTGAAGTCCACACAGGCAATGCATCCCTTGGCTCCGAGTCAGGCAGGGAGAAAGGGATTTGGGGGGTAAGCTGCCAGTAGAAGAGAAGGAAAAGGGCTCAACCTGTATTTTGGGGAACATCTCCAGGTTATAGACCATTCACTGCTACCACACGAGGCACTGCAGAAAGCTTGAAGCAAACATCTTCTGTGCTTTGGCAGATCTTTAAGCTTTGGAGCAAAAGTGAAGCCCGTTCTCTGAGGCATATTCTTGTTTAGTTAGAGGAATGCTTCCTACAAGAGCAAATAACTGTGGGACTGTGCATTCAGAACCGCCCCGAGTAGGGCACCACTTTCACTGTGTGACTGAGGACTGTCCCTGGAATGAGGCTACAGGGTGGGCTCAGATTATTTCTACTTGCACCATCCCAAAGCTGCCATTCCAGTGGTCATCCTCCATTTTGATCCTCTGGATAAAAGGAGAAACAGGAAAGCATCGTGTGCTCCCTGGGAGCAGGGAGGGACCCTCCAAGGCAGGAGGTGCTTGGAGGGGATTCAAGTAAAGGACATTCTTCAAGCCATTAGTAACTAAGTCTTTAGTCATGATACCTGCTTGAACACTAAATAGAAGCTGTTATTTCTCCTTAGATCAAGCAGCTTTCAGACACCTCTGCATTTTACCAAGCTGAACAGCCCTGAGTGTCATAAGCTTGGCCAAGAGTGGCACGCAGCTTTAGACCTAGATTACCTACCAAAGAACAGAAACATCCTAGAGCATGGAAACAGAGGTGTTTAAATATAATGGAAGCTGGCTGGCTGAAAAGACTTTTAGGGTCTGTGCCTAAACTGGTATTGTTCCGAGTCCCACACAGTTGTTATTTCTGTGTACACTGGCAGTGGGTAGGAGGAGAGCAGGTTCATCTGTCCATCAGACATCACAGAACAAAATGCCCTAAATAGAGTGAATTTCACTTTGTTCCAAAAGCTAGAACAACCTCATGTACTCCTGGCCTTATTCAAACTGTATGCTGATCTTCCATGAGGAAATATATCCTCATATGGTAACAGCTGTGACCAGCACTATCTTTGCAGTTTTGTTTAGCTATGGAGAAAACCACTCCAAGCTCCTATTATCCCACAGAAGCCCAGAGGCAATGGGTTTTCCTTGTGAGCAGTGGTTAAACACATCACAGTAACAATGTTTTGGGTGTATTCTGTGCGTGTTGACTCCTTGCCAGTAAGAAACCCAACCTACTCCTCAGGGTGCTGTTTGCAATGTTGATCTCCATTTTTCATTCCCTTAAAGCATGCCAAAAAGATCCAACCCCGGCTCTGGTTGGGATTCACTATGCTGGGAATGCCTTTGATTAATGTCCTGTTGTTACAGCAGCGGCTCCATGCTGCAATACTTCTACTCCGTGTTGTCTCTAGTGGGATGTCCAAGCACATGGTAATGAGCAAACAGATGCTTGAAGGAGCAGTTCTGGAAGTAAGTCAAGACAGAGGTCTGCCCAAGCAGATATGGAGAGTGCAGATGATGGAGACCTGGTCTGTCAAGCCAAGGGAACTGGGGAGGTTGTCCCTCTCATTCTAAAGCAACATCTAGAAGGGATTATATAACACATACCTCAAAGCTAGCAATCCTTCACCACCACCATAGCAGGAGGGTGATTAGCTCAAGTGTGGATGTTGTCTCTACAGAGATTAAATGGGCTGTGTCTAATGAGCATGAAGGTACAGTTCAACACATGGGAGAACCACGCTGGAGCAGTGTGGGCTTGCTGGGATGGAACTGGCACATAGGAAAAGCTTTTGGGGATAAGGAAGTGTCTGAGCTGCGCAACTGAGTAAAGGCAGGATAAAGCCTGGAGCAGGCTAAGTGGTGTCAGAAACATCTCTTGCTCAGCATCTTACTGATTGGCCCCTAACTGGATGCTTAGCTGGATGGCTAAGGAGAAAAGTGGACCTGAGCAACATGAGGGGGATACAGTCAATGCCTCTACCATGTCATAAATAACACAGCCCCTGGAGATAACTTCATTTGACTGCTTTTTTCTGGGAAAACACTGAAGTATCCTGCCTACTAGAAAAAGGTGAACTACTGAAGACATAGGAGCTACCAGGTCGCTGCTGACAAACTCCAACTCAGCTGCAGGGTCCTTACCTTCTAGCACAAAAAGTCACCTTGAAGAGAAGTTCTGCAGACACTTTGGTGCAGCTCTTCCTAGGGTGACTACTGAGAGCATTGTCTAAGGTAGGGACAATCCTCTCAGTCGGGAGGGACTAAATCTTGCGGCACTGAGACCTACACACAAGCAGCAACCATCAGAGAAGTTGTGAATGCTCCATCTCTGCCAGTGTTCAAGGACAGAGCCTTGGGCAACATGGTCTAGTGTGAGTCATCCCTGCCCATGGCTGGGGGTTGGAACTGGATGGTCTTAAGGTCCTTTCCAACCCAAACAATTCTATGATTCTACGCTTTCTGCAAGGCCCATGCTACAGAAACACCTTCCAGCCCCTCAGATTGCTTTTTTGTACAACTCCATTTGCACTTGCTGAGAGAACAGCTGGAACAGGAGTGGTGAGAAGAGAGGAGAAGGTAGGACAAGTTATGCAAGGTCACAGCTATGAATCTGCATCAGAATAACTGTCCCTGTGCAGGGTACCAAGAAGTCTGGAGGGAGAAGAATCCAACCTAGCTGCCACAGAAATCCCATCCATCCTACCCTCTCTAAACAGTGATCAAGACAGAAGCAAAACCCTCTCCAGTTCAGCCTGGGACAGGGAGAACTCAGGAAAAGCTTATTCCAAAAAGGACAGAACTGGGAAATGCTGTTAGGCTCAGGAGCTCTCCACTCCAAAGAACAACTGTCCCTTTCATTGAAGCTTATTTCCACTTTATTTTATGCCCAAAAGCTGTGCTTCTGTATCTGCTTGTGTGCAGCCTGTCCTAAATTGGCTGCATATAAATATGTCTATTTGAGAATCCAAGTGTGTGTGGAGGGAATTGTGTACATATGTACAGACAGGTTCAATCCCTTGCTCTTCCAACCCTGTCCCCAGGTTTTGAAAGAAGGCTGGAGAACCTGGAGGGAGCAAGAAAGGGAAAAGTCCCTACAGTGGAAGTCCAACAAAGTGCCTACACAGTAAGGCTGTACAGTGGAAAACAGCCAGATGGCCCATTTGCAGCACAGTCTAACTTGTTTGCTTGCTGGAAAGCATTTTCTACCCTAGTCTATTTTAATTGAGTCCCATCTGCAGTTTCTCCTGTGGCCTTTGCTGGTTCCAGACCATGTTAATTACCCTTGTTGCAATTAAATTGATTTTCATCACCCTTAATCCTGCTGTTGTCTTTTGGATGGGGCGGATGGGTCATTCTGAGCTTCCTTGTTTCTCAATTTTGGAAGACCTTTAATACACTTACATATTGTTCCTGGCAGCTAGGAAAATGTCACTCATTGCTAGAAGATATGCCTGGCCATAAAGTATATCCAAAGACAATATTTCCTTTAAAATCATGGATGTAAAGAGGCTCCTGAACAACAGTTAAAAGCAGCACTACTCATCTAGCCTTGGATTCACTCTTCAACTGGCTTTCCATCCCCAGTTTGTTCCCTATCAGGAAACAGACCTTATTTTCTCTAAGGCACATGGTCATCTCCATCCAGCCTTATTTCAGCACTATGATTTCAGGCACCAGCACCGGGGACCAAGGGTTTGATGAGGTCTGAGGAGACATCATCACCAGCAGGGACATTTAAGCACCATGTCCCATGCCTTTGTAGGTTGTGGAGTCAAACCTAAAGTCACTTGGATTCTTCTCAAAACCTACAGAAAGTCTCCATGTGGGACAGGAGACACTGCCCATGACACAAAGC
>JANHGB010041956.1:51834-81829 GCA_026283785.1 Coracopsis vasa
AGATACTAAAGTGTATTTTTGGGGATCAAGGCCATCTAGGGTATTAGCGGACTAAGTACCCTGCAGTCTGACAGTATCACTTACATATCAATTACTACAAGGCAGCAGGGTATTATTTATACAATAAGTGCTATACACAACAGCAGGGTAATAGTTAGAGGGCAAATACTACAGAGGGGAAGGCTGCAATTTGTTCTGCGGTAGCAGGATGCTTTGTGCACTCCAAAGTACTGAGCAGGATTAGGGTGACACTTACATACCAACTACTGCAAGAAGACAGGGTATTATTTGAACCCCAGATACAATGGCAGGGAAAGAGTATTATTTATAAACCAGACTGAATGCAACAGCAGCAGTGGCAATAGCTGCATGGTGTAATTTACATCAGAGGAGAAGACATCATCTGCAGACCGGTTATTACAGAATGGGAGGGTATTCGTTATGGTACAACACTGAAGAACGACTTTGAAGCCAAGCGCTATAGAGGTACAGGGTATTATTTATACACCAAACACCATAGAAACTACTTTTCTGGGGTAAGGAGCAGTGACAGTTCATCATTCACATGAAAGCCATCCTGTAATTTCCAATATGTGAACTATGTGGTTATTTCAACCTTGAAGCTGTGGTGCAGATGATGTAATGTTAATTACACTTAGACCTACAGCTGCTGGGCCACAGGACCGCTAAGCAAGACTAATCTTCTGAAGTCAAGAGATGTGTGCCAGCAAAACTACTGGATATGCCCCTGCCCTGTACAAAGCCTGCGGTGCCTGGGGATTTCCAGGGTTGCGGAGGGATTTATCCCTGACCCTGTGCAGGATCCCAGCAGGAGCAGCAGGGTTTTGCTGTGGATTACAGGTTATTCAATCACCAGCACAGCAGCTGGAGGTGTGAATGATGGATGGGAGTTCCAGCTGGAAGGGATCAGCACCGTCATTTTCACCTGCTTATCAGCTGCTGGCCTCTGCATTTTCTTTACACACCTTTTCCCTCCAGCGTCTGATCTATCTTCAACCAGGAGATGTTCATTGGTTATTTCTTGTTGGCTTTCCCTATGGATTTGTTTTCTAATCCCATCAAATTATTCCTATTTACATTTCATGCCTATTAAGGCAAATCTGTCACAGACAATTCCTTCTGTCCTTCAGGGGGTTTCTACACTGCTGATAATAAAGTGCCCAAGTCCTCTACCCAGTGCTAACCAAGGGCATTGGATAAGCCAAAGGCACACGGAAACTGCCAGACCAGATGAAACCAATGGTGTGTTCAGGCCAGGATCCTGTCTTGGACAAGACCTCTATCACCAGCTTCAGAGCAAAGTTCTCATCATCAAAAAACAGAGAATAAAATGCTGAGGAGGAAGTTTCTTTTAACACTGGGCATTTAGTGGTTACCTTATGCCTCAAAGCATGAGTATTTACATTCCATATTTTCCCGCTAATGTAAGCCAGGTTTATTGGGCATGGCTTAATAGACAGCTTTACTCTTCTCAGGCCTAACCCATGAGCACTACCCTGCCCAGAAGACATTTCCTGCCTGGTCACTTCATCCCTATGATAAGACGTGGTTTCTCTTGCAGATGCCCTTTTGTCTTGTGTTGCCTGACATGGCCTCTGTCAAAGCAAGTGCTTTTCCTCTGGGATCTACCCTTTGCTGGGCACAGAGGAAGTCTGGGTTCATCTCCTTCCACCCCTGCGCAGCACCAAGGGGTATCAGAAGATCCCTGGCTCCCAGGTAGTTTCCTGACAACATGATGGCAACCAGGACTATCCCTATATTCAAGGTTAATCCAGTGCCCACTGTCATAGCAAGTACATTTGCCAGGTTAACCCACACAGACCTGCCTCTCCTGGAGCATCTCATCACCCAAGTTCTTCACATCAATCAGTGCTTATTTCCATCCTAAGCCTCCACACTCTCAGGACACAGTGACAGCCTGGGGGGAAATGAGCAGCAGGGTAGGACTCTTAACCCTGGTTAATTCTGCCAAAGTTCCCCCTATTTCAACCAACTCGGGTCTGTAGAAAAGCCATGAGCTGCCATGCCTTGGCTGATGAAGAGCAATGACAATCGTGAACACCCACATGATTATGCTTGTCAGAGGATCCCCCACATCCCCGCTTTCATCTCTTGCTCCCTTCTCTCAGAAGAGTCCTTAATTGTGGCCTCTGCTCTGTCCTCCCCTCCAGCTCCTAAGCACAGCCAGGTTTCCTCCTCAGCCAGCCTCAAGCAAAGGCAGAAATCCACAGGCAAAGCCGGCTTCCAGGCTACTTCCATGGAGTTTACGCAGCAAGGAGCCTGGTGGCTTCTGGACTTTGTTGCTCAACTAGCATCATCTCCCTTATCCTCCCTTGGTCACAGGGGCCATGACATGGTTCCAGCTGCCTCCATCAATGGGTTGAAGCCATCAAGAGCATTAGATCACTGAAACCTAGTGCACAGTGGTTGAGCTTGTAAAGCAGGGGAAGGAAATTGGAGCAAGGGGGTCCTTGGGGCATTTCAACAGCTAAAGCACACGGAGGCTCTTGGGGTACCCAAGCCAAATGATTTTGGTATTCCTCACCCTTCCCTCCACCTTCTGTATGGAGCAACATCAGGGAGGGTGAACATCATACAAGAGAGAAATGGAAATTTCCCTTAAAAAGGGAAAACTCAAGGAAAAGCACAGGGAATTAAAAAAATAAATCTCAGCGTCCCAAAAAAGGCTGCGCGGGGAGCACGACAAAACCCCTGCCTATTCACCAGCCCAACAAAAAGCTTCTTTAGGTTTATACTGTGAGCCCATTGAGAGGGAGGGGAGGCAGCGCTCACACACCCGCCCTTGTGCACACAGGCAGAGCCCGCAGAGCTGCCCCGCGCACACAGGCTGAGCTGTTCTGGCCTCTCACAAGGAAGCACTGAGTTTTTAAAAGTAAACTGTAAGGTTTCCGTTGTTGCACTGGGCTCAAGGATTTCTTAGGGGTTTTTTTTTAAGCCTATAACAGCTCCCTCTCTTTGCTGTGTCTCTTTCACTCTTTAAACAGCCCCGGCTGCTCTGGGCTGCTCGGCAGCCGTCGCGCTCTGGCTCCGTATGTGGTCCAGCCCCGCTATGAACACGGCTTTTGTTGCTGCTGCTGGGAAGCTGCCTGAGAGCAGCACACACAGCCCGGCTTGTTCCACACGTGGAGGCTGCAGCGGGATCGAGGGGGTGGAAAGGAGGAGGAGGAGGAAGAGAGCAGCTTGGGGAAGGTTGTCTTGTGGTGGAGCAGACGTCCCACCGCTGGCGAGGGAAACGGGGATGCAAGGAGACAGAGAAGGGTGGAAAAGATGTCTCAGGCAGCTAAGAAAGGTCCCGTTGATTTTTGAAGTGGGACCAGTTGGCCCTACACCAGCTCACTGTAAGTCAGGCAATGAAGTCACTGGATGTGAGCAACTTACGTTTGCCCCAGAGAGAGAAGAGGAGAGAAAATACCAATAATGGAGTGGATTTTGGAGTCCCCAGGGTTTCTGACTGTCACGCGCGTCCCTGGGTGATACCAGAGCACTGAACAACAATCTGGTCTCTCTTTTCATTTACACATTCATTCATTCATTCGTTTCTGTCTTTTAAGTGATACCATTCATCCTCTTCTCCACTAAACCCCTTAAAATGTTCCTCACTAATTAGGTAGTATTTTACAGTGATGAGCTGCTGTTTGCTCTGACATCTCTATGTCTGCTGAGCTTCATTTAATATGCTCTTTTCCTTAGTAAGTTTTTCCCTTCTGTCTCTTTCAGTCCTCAATTTCCTATCTTGTTGGCTCTCTTTGCCCGTCCATCCTCCAGCCCTCGTGCTGCTGTCAACCGCTGCTACTGTACACGGAGGTGATTATAGGAAACATTAAACAGCATTTCAAGTGGAACAGGAGGGGGTTTCCCCCCCACAGACCATTCAGGCTGCTGAGAGCCCTCAGCCAGCACAGGTACATCTCCAGCCCTCACCTCTTACCCAGCCATGGTGGGAGGTGATGCCTTCCCCTTTCTGCACCGACAGCAACATGAAACATCTCAGAAAGGGGCAACATCTCCCCTTTAACTTATCAGGTGGCTACAGTCTCTTGAAGCCAGCAGGAAAATATAACATCAAACAACCAAAGCAAAGAGACAAATAGTTCAGCTTCCAAAAGCACATGGGATCTGAAAATCCACCCTACTGAGCCCCTGAACCATCAGTCCCTCTGCCCATCCAACATCCTGAGCTTATAGAAGAAACCCAAAGTACTAAGGAATGCTAAAATATTCTGCTCTCCCAACTATTCTGCTGTGGGATGTTCCCCCCCTTTCCACATCTGGCAAAGTTATTTTAGAAAGCTAGGAAAACTTTTCAGACTGAAGTTTTTGGCCAAACCACTCAAAAGGGAAAGGTTAGAATGCATCGCTTTCTGTTACATGTCGAGGGCTCTTTGGAACGAGGTTTAAATGAAAAGCCTTAAAAAGCAGTAGATTAATGAAACAATGAAATTTCTGGTAAAGATTCCAAAAATCACAGCTTTTTTTTGCTGTGTCCACTTCTGCAGAAAAGCTCAGCTCCCTGAAAACCACTGCTAAAAATACACTTCATCTGCAAACGGCTTCGGAAAGAGGGCAGGTACTGAGTAACGCCTGAAGCAGCTAGCTGGAAATAACCCAGGGGACTCTGCCAACCACCAGTCCCTGCCATCCCCATGCGAGGGGAGCGCTGTCAAACCCTCCGGCATCCAGGCTCTTTTCATTCTCTTTGGAACTTGTCAGCCCCTACAGAGCTTAACACCCCTCTAGCTCAGAGATCACCCTAGAGCAAAGCAATGGCACTGATCAAAGCAATAACCATCGAAAACCCCACAGCCATTTAGGACACTCGCCACAAATCATCCTCCTCCTTCCCCAGTGCTCAGAAGCGGGATCAGACACATCACCAGGGCTCGAGCGGGAGCTGAAATCCATCACAAAGAAACACCAGCGGGTTGGAGGGTCTTTTGGGGAGGGATAACTGGGATAACGCTGCCTCTGCTCTCCCACCTTGTGGTTTTGGCTATAGGAATCTCTTAAGCTCGTGGCTGGCTTTTCTTCCCTTCCCCAAGGCAATTAACAAACTTGACACACAGTCATTGCCTCCTGCTACAGGTTTGCTCCCTGTAACAGGTGGGTTGTTGGTGAGGACCATTGCAGAGGCACTCCAAGCACAGGCTCCCTGCTCACAACACTTGCGGAAGGGAAACTCCATAGAGAAGCTCAGGCTCAATCAGTTTACAACTTCACTCACATCTCCCTCACTAGGGAAACAACCAATCCACTGATGGAGAGCTTGCATCCTCAGAACACTGAGGAAAGGCACAAGGAAGTTGAGGAAAAAGATACCAAAGAGAGAGGAAGGAGAAAAGTACAACACCTTACCTTAAACAGTGCAGTGCTTCCAGAATCTAAGTCCCATACACCTGGCAGAGAAATGAGGTCTTTTTCAGCATTCAAGAAGGAAAGAGCTTGCCACTTCTTGCTGTTACTGTATGTCTTCTTCACAATCTCCAGATGAGTTTTCCTGCCTTTCTTTTTGTTCTTTCCCTGGTTCCCCAGAAGAAATCAGAATTCCCTGTGTGGTATTTCAGGTCCTTTCAGGCAGTGGCAGCAGCAGCAGGCTCGAAGAGTAAGTACTGTGTGTGAATGGCAAAAAAGAGAGAGAGGGTTTCAGACCACGTTAGCTGCCACTAGCTGCAAGAGAGACCATCAAACTCCTGTCAGCCTCCTTAGATACCTCTTGAAGAGCTGGCAAACTAAGTGTATTGGATCCTCCTCTGGATTTTAGAGTAAAGGTAGGCAGGCATCCAGGGGGCAGGGGGAAATAGGAGGGCTTATGGACAGAAAAGGAAGCCCAGCCTATTGGAAAGAGGGGAAAAAAAAGAAACCCAAACCAACCCAAAAAAGAAAAGAAAGGGCAAAAAAAAATGATACAAAAAAAATACTGCAAATAGAGAAAGCTGAATGGGGAGTGGGGATTAAATTTAGCCCTCTGGTTTGGAAGCAAACTGCCTGGAGCACCACAAGTGGTTGAGAGAGAAAGAAATAGTTTATGTAATAAAAAGAGAACGTGGTTTACACAAACTAAAATAAGATGAAGCTAATTAAGGAACCTGAGCGAAGTATGTGTGTGCCTGCAATGCAGTCAATATCACTGCAGTCTGAGCAGAAACAGATTTACTGGGAAGCCCAAAGAGAATAGCAACAGGAAAGTTTAGGAAAGTCTCTTACATGTCTTCAATAGCTGCTACAGAGGAAGAGGCAGATGATGGTAGGAGAGTTCAGTGAAGAGTAATGGAGGGAGCAAAGGGTTGCTCAGCATTAAGAAATGGAGAGCACCTGGAGCATCAATTACTGATAAGTGATATAAAGGCAAAGGAGGCTGGTGGGGGTCAGTTTGCCTACAAGCTGTTCGTGGAGAAGCATAGATCTTGCAAGCTCCTGGTGATGGTAATAACTGAACACTAAAACCTTGGGGCTGATTCTGTAAGTGAATCTTTGGCAGTTTTGATGATGTGTTCTGCTTTGATTTATTTTTCTCTGAGGGATGCTGATACCTGAGAGTGGGAGAAAAAGCTCTGCTTAAGGGAGGAGGAAATGGGTCTGTTGCTGCAGGCCCACATCTTGGTTTGCAAAGGAGACAGATGGCAGTTGGGAGGAGGTGGGAAGCTGATGGGGTTCTTGTAATTGAGAAAACTCTTCAAGTTGAAAACCCTATTGTGCTTCAATGGTGAAACCTGAGGGTGGATGGAGATCTTGGGTTTGAAGCTCCTCAGGCTTGCAGGAAAGTCCCAGCTCAGGCTGGGAGTCCACAGTTTGTGAGTCCCTTCACCTCCCTGTTCATCACTGCTTCAGCTGCTAAGGGATCCCCAAGAGATCAAGGTGGGGTGATCCTGAGAATGGACGTGCAATTGTGTGATACTGCCTGGGTAGTAACTTCTCCTTGCAGCTTCTTGGTGAAGGTATCTCTGCTAAAAGACAGTCAGTACCTCCTGCCCAAGGGGAAGTCTTTGTGCAGGCAATGGTGTGGGTGACCAGAGAGGAGTGGGAGACACAGAGGTTAATTAGTTTATAGGTCAAATTATACCAAATCTTAACAGCTTGAACAGTCTGAACTGTTGTCCTGTGGGAAAGAGGGAGAAGCTTTTAAAGCCCTTAGTTTTGAAGAGGTTTCAAAAGGTGGGAAACCCTCTGGATTTTAAGGAGCAGAAAGCTGTTTTCCTAACATAGAAGAGAGCATCACCAGCTTAAAGGAAAGGTAAAATTCAAGACTGGGTACAGGGAGGTCTCCATGCACCCTCCTTGCACCCAAGCCGTGCATCTGCCCTCAGCCTCTCTCCCTCCTGCTCTCTTTTAATGTTCTCTTTAATATCTGCACTTCCCTCGCTTTTCCCAACACCCTTCTCTGCTTTCTGGCTTACGAGATGATAGTTTCTCCCCTCTCCATGAATTACATTGAACCTGTACCTCATTTCAAAGCTTACTTCCTTGACTGTCTGACTTTTAAACCTGAGGCTCAACCCTTTCCCAGAGTTCATGCCTGCTTGTGAGAGCTGTGCATCCATCATCCTGACAGGTAGTGCTCCCAGATCACAGACCATGGAGACTCGCTTCTTCTTGCGAGTGCCTTGTTCTGTCTTAGAGATTTAAAGCCAGGTTTTGATTGTGAATCTCCCCTTTGGATCATCCCCCTTTTTCATCAGTGAAGCACTAGATAATAACTTTAAACCTTTCCTTTAAATGTTAAAACTTAACATAAGGTACCCCTATGTTAAAAGTCAAAAGGGCAGTGAGGGAAAGCTTCATGGCCATTAGAAAGGCCAGCACATTTACAGTCCCATCTGATGCTCTTGGACTTTATCATAGATTGGTTTGTGTTGAAGGAACCCTAAAGCTCATCCACATCCAACCCCCTGCCATGGGCAGGGACACCTCACACTAGAGCAGGTTGCTCCAAGCCCTGTCCATCCTTGCCTTGAACACTGCCAGGGATGGGGCAGCCACAGCTTCTCTGGGCACCCTGTGCCAGCGCCTCAGCACCCTCACAGGGAAGAACTTCCGCCTAAGAGCTCATCTCAATCTCCCCTCTTTCAGTTTAAAGCTATTCCCCATTGTCCTATGCCTGTTTGCCCTCTTATTAGCCCCATTAGGTTCTGGAAGCTGCTCTGAGGTCTCCTTGGGGCCTTCTCCAGGATGAACAAGCCCAGCTGTCTCCATTGGAGAGCTGCTTCAGCCCTCACAGCATCTTTGTGGCCTCTTCTGGACTTGCTCAAACAGGTCTACAGCCTTCTTATGTTGGGGACCCCAGAGCTGGATGCAGTGCTCCAGTGGGGTCCCACAGAGCAGAGGGGAAGAATCCTCTCCTGTGACCTGCTGGCCATGGTCCTTTTGATGCAGCCTAGGATATAGCTGGTTTCTGGGCTGTGAGCGCACACTGAAGCCGGCTCATGTTGAGCTTCCTGTCAACCAACATCCCCAAGTCCTCCTCCTCAGGGCTGCTCTCAATCCATTCTCCACCCAGCTTGTGTTTGTGCTTGCTTCCCCCACTTCATATGCTTTTCTGTGTGTAACACTGCTGCCTGTCCGTATCACATCTAATTCCCATCTGCTAAGGTCAAGCAGGACCATTCCCTCCTACATGGGCATTGGATCCATTCCAGGGCTGCCACCACCTCCAGTGCTGGGTGGGTTGGGACAGACGGAGACACACAGGCTGTACTGCAGCATCACCCATCCACCTTCCTTGAGGTGTCTGCACTGGGCAGCATGGCATAGCTGTAGCAAAGACAGGGGATTGGGAAAACACACTTCAGATGGGGCATGACAGCTCATGCCTTAGGTAGGACTCAGTATTTCCAGTTAGGGGTAAGAAGAAGTACATAGACAGGAGCTATAAAGTGTGACCTGACTGATTTTGTTCAGACTCATGTACGTGAGAGGCTGAAACATCTCATGCTTGGCCACAGCCCTTTCTCCCCAAAACATAAAGACCTCTTGGAAAATGTATATGTTTAGTTGCTTTTCTGTGGAATAACTGTGAGCCCTGTGTACCCTCTGCTGCTGCTGTGGTTTGGCAAAGAAAACCCCATCTGAACCTTTGGTGAGCTTAAGCCAGGGAACAGAGAAAATTCCACTTCGGAGCTGACCAGCTAGGAAAATGTGATGCTCCACACAAAGTGGTTCCTTAGCAACTTCAGGAAAGGGGTAGGAACTGCTCAGTACCTGCTGCCTGCCCCAGTTTTGTCTGCATCAGGAATGGTTGGAAAAACAGCTAAATGTGTTCAGAGAAATTGTGATTCATAAACTGCTCTTGTGTTTGTTTGGTTTTTAAAGCTGAGGAGAGGCCAGGTCAGAGACAGTCACATAGATGGCCTTTGTTTTTTGTTTAAAGCAGGGAAGCAACAGCTCAGAGCTCTCTGAAACACAGGTAACGCATTGCAAAAGTGCTTACAGTTGGGTAAGGGTTTTACGTGTCATTATGAAGCTCAAAGGGGGTTTGTGTCTATCCCCAGTGAAGTTCAGCCTTTGGGGAGAGCAAATACTGGAATAGAGAACAAACCCCATGGGCAAGGAGGGGTGGATAATAGCTTTGCTGTGAAAACTGTTGCATACTCAGAATGTGTATGGTGGAAGCAGTCACTGGATGAAAATGGGCAGAAAAGGGAGAAATAGCAGACAGAAGAAGGTTGTATCTGTTAAGGTGATAGCTGCCTGAAGTTTTCTTAAAGCAGTGAAAGGCTTGGGTGGTTTTCCAGCTGAGAGGAAAAAAGAAATAGAACAAATAGTAAAATAAAGAATAAACCCCTCAGACTTTTAGAAAGTTTTGTGCTTTTAAGAACTGCACAAATCGAGCCTCGCTGTTGTGAACTATTGCTGCTTCCCAGTGCAGCCATCTCTCAGCTCAAACCCTTGTCTTACTCTCAGGATGGACAAGAGAGTTTTATGTCCCTAGAACACTTGCATTTATAGTGTTCTATTGAAAGCTAATTAGGCACTTACAAGCAAAGCAGCAGGGACATGAGAAGGGGGTTTGGGATCCCAGCTACTCTGTGCAAAGCCATCTGAGTGCTTTGTCACAAATCTGTGACTCAGGAAAAGGCACTGAAGATCTAGTGGTGACCCCAGAGCTGTGAGCTTGTGCCCCAAAAGTGCCATTCATGCTTTAACATGATGAAAGCATTTCTGTTTATGCTTTAAACAGGCATTTCTTGACCAGCCATTGCAGATAATAATATTTGAGTTCTTGCAGCCCCATGGTGTGCTGAAGCCCTGGCAACGCATGGAACTGAGGCACATGGAGGCAAGACAACTTGCTCAAAACTAGGGATGAAATCCATGCCAGAACATCTCCTTTTCCATCATTATTCCCTCTTTTAAAGCCAGTGAAGGCCTTGAGCCACTGCAGCAGCTCAGGGGCTTAGCCTGCACTGCTAACCTGTCTTCTCTGAAGCACTGATGGGCAGTGATGCTCTGCAGGGATGAAGTTGTCACTTAGAAACCTCTGCTGTGCTTTGATCCTGGTGGGAAAAGAACTAGCCAGCTCCCACCTACCTGCCAGCCTGGAGCTCACCTCTCTGGCTGGGAGATAGGGAGCAGAGGAAGGAGTCTGACAGCCCCATGCCTTCCACAGTGGGAGTGAAGATGAGCATCGTTTTGTGCCCTGACTGATGAGAGAAAGCAGTCTCTAATTGGGAGGGTGGGGAGAGTGTGAGGTGGCCTATTTCTGTGCTTCTGCTCAGGTGCTTGACACTTGGCATCCTTTCTGGCTTTCAGCTTGAGCGTGCATGGGAGAGGGATGCTGGGGTTTAGGCTTTGATGTGCACTCACACATATGTACATGCTGATATGCATCATTCGGGCTGCTTGGTGCTGCTGACACACACACACAGCCCTTGCTGTGGGGGTGCTGCTGCTTCCTCTTGCTTACCCAAGGGACAGCTTTGTGTGCCTGGTGTTGAAACTCCTGCTCTAGGAGGAAATCCCTTCAGAGCTTGCAGATCCTTGCATCAGTGAGGATTCCCTCCAGTATTCCATGGGCAAAGCCTGAATAGCTGTTGCCCAAGTACTGCTGTCAGATTGCCTCAGTGTTGGCTTTGACCCTCATCTTTGAGTTTTTCACTTCTCCAAGCCAAGATTCTAGGATGGGAAAAGCATGGTGTAATGCACACGTGTCTGTGTCCCATGTCACTGTGTCCTTGGGGTTGATTGTATGGTCTTACTTTGGGGTCCCACTGGAGGGATGGGAAGAGACAGTGTTGAAATCCCCCTAGCTAAAAATCAGGAGGGTTCTAAAGCCTCCCAGGAGAAGCTTTAACCATTAAGATGTTATCCTGAGAGCATAGGAGGGGACTGAAAAGAATGAGTCGACATCTGGGGGTAAAAAGGGCACAGAGAAACCTTCCTCCCCAAAACGTAACACCTGTACCTCTTTATTCCAGTGTGAATATCACCCTTGTTGGTGCAGGTGGAAAACTCACCCCTTATTTAAAAAGCAAACCCCATACACACAATGTCCCAGCCCTGTTTGCATCCTGGATTGGAAACGGTGCCCTTCCTAAACCTCCTGCACCGGACAATGTACCTATTGAACCTGCAGTGACCAGGATGCTCCGGCTTGTGCTGAATGAGCTGCCTTCTGAGTGCAGTCCCTACACTGTCAGACGTAAACAGGGGCTCCCCCCACCCCGATACTGTGGCTTGTTCATCACCTGATAAAAATAGCAGCCCGGGCTGGGATGGTGCTCACAGACCAGCCTTTGTCCGGCAGTGGGTTACTTGAATAGTGTTTTCTTCTTTCGGCTTCTCCCATCCTCCCAGTGTCTTTCCGATTGCTCAACAGGGCTGTATGGAAGGAGTGGGAATGGACACCTCCAGATTGGCTCTGGGCAATGTAGGCTTGCCTAGGTGAGATCTCTTGTGCTTGTTGTGCCTGCCCAGCATCTCACCTTCATTCTTGGGTGGCCACAAGCAGGATATGAAGGGAATGGGCTCCGCTAGCTTAAACATGTGTGGTGTTAGGGCTTACGCTGCCATTCAATCTGGAACTTGGCACATAGGAGGTTGGTTGGTGCCCTGGGGCTGCTCATCCCTCTGCATGGATGGAGGGCACCCCTGGGAAACAGTCTGTTGTGTTTGGTTGGTGATTTTGGGGTGCAGGGAAGGGCTGACAGCTCCTTGGTGAGAGGAGTGGGCAGTGGCAAGGCTGCAGCCTGGTGTAACAGGTCTACAGGGTGTTGTTGATCAGCTGACATGTGGCTGCATGGCCATCAACCTCCATCCACAGTGCTCCTATGGCACAAGCGACCTGCTGTCCCTCCTGCTGCACAGCTCCATGCTCTGGGGCTGCAGTACATGTCCAACCTTCCTGGCCATCCCTAGATGATGGTGACAATGCTGTTGTCCATAAGGCACAGTGTGGACCGCTCCCTTGGCCAAGGTGATGCTGCGTGCACCTCCCTGCCCATGCATGCTGCCCTCGTGCACCACTTGCCTTCAAACACAACCCCCAGCTCTCCCTTTCTCCTTTCCTTTCATCTTCCACACATTCATGCCCTCACCTCACCTTGTTAATCAGCTGCTTGGACTGAACCTCACTTTGCTCCCCTCTCCCACCCTCCCTGATGGAGACATGCAGGCTCAGCAGGAAAACATAGGGCTGGGCGTCACACAGGGTATTTATACAATGAATGAATGAAAACAGGGCTAATTTAGTGTTCCTCCCAGCCTAGGATGGAGCAACATGGGAATACAGCACCTTTTGTACGGGCATGGGACACCTTCTGTATTTGCTTTCCTCCTGAATGCCTTTTCTCACCCTGTACAATATAAACAGGGCTCTGTTGACCTTGGAAACTGGTGCAGAGATTACGTCAAGCCTGGCAGGTTTTGCTGGGCCAGGTATTTGAGGTCTTGCACCCTTTTGCTTTGGCTACTGGAGTGATGCGCGCCATGCTCCCAAGTGGGGTCTGATGCCTCCTCCTGTGCACTAGCAACAGGGAAGCCAGGAGCTCTCCTTGGCCCCCAGTGAAACTGGTTGATCAGGGGGAATTCTGCAGGGTTTCGCCTTTTGCTTTGTTTGCCCTTTTTTGTTGAACAAGGTATTTTGTGGTGTTTGTTTTGTTCCAATGGAAGGTGTCTGCGTGTCTGAGCCTGGTGAGAGTGCAAGGAGCAGGCAGCAAATAGGGTCCAGCAGTGAGTATAGCTCCATCTGCCCTCTTCAGAAAGCTCCTCTGGCCTCAGTGGTCAGGATTTTTGGCTGCTTTGGAGGTGGGAGAGGTCACTGGAGAGGCTTTTGACATGGGTATACCAATGCTTCATAATTGGTAATATAATATAAATGGTAATGTTAGTATCATAAAGAGCTATTTTAGCTGATCTGTTGGTGGTGGAAAGGAAGCTCAACATAAACAATAGTCTGAGACCATGGAAGGGGCTGCTGGCAGCTCTGGGTATGGTTTGTCCTCTGGTTGGTCATGCTGAGGAACAGGAGCAACAAATCTCTGCATCTCAGTGCTGAGAGGTGAATGAGGTCCTCCACAGCCAAAGCCACTTACTTCTGGAGGGGGAAAGGCTTCCTCCTAGGAGCTAGAAGGAATATCTTATGTATCTCCTGCTCAGAAGGTCATGGCCATTGTGCCAGCAGCTCTTAAGTCCCTGTAGAGAACTAGGCCAAGGCACTTGGTTGCAAAGAATTTTCTAGGAATCCTCCAGGCTGAGCAGCTTTAGCTGATAAATAAGGGGATCTCAGACTTGGCTTCATTGGCATGCAACAGCCCAGAGGTCATTTGTTAAAGCAGAAAGTCCAAGAGCACTCACAGCAGGCTGTAGGCTTTTCTGGCTGTAGTTAAATGGGTTTTCAGTCCTTCAGCAAGAGGTGTACACTCATCTGTTGGAAGTCAGCCTTTTCTGTCATCCCTCGATGAACCTTTTAACCCTCTCGTCCTGCCTTGAGTATTCATTTTCCCTTTCCCGTTTATATCTCAGTTCCTAATTTGCAAGTTTCATGCTGGTAAACAAGAAAATGTTGTGAAAAAAGGTCATCAGTCTCAAAACCATAATCCTACTGAAAGCTCCACAATTCAACAGTAAGATATATATATATATGAAGCTGCATATAACATGTGGATTTAACATCACCGCTGGATGTTGCTATCTGCTGCCAGCCCTTCTTGTGCTTGAGCAGTCAGATCTCAGTAGCAGCCTTGTACAGAGGGAGAAGGATGTAAGGGGCTTCTGAGGCATGACATGGAGACCTTGATAAGTTACCCAGCCCCAGGGCTGGCAGTGAGTTGGCAGCTTGTTCCTTCCACTTCTCTTACATTTATTATTAGTCTTTCTCTTTCCTGGTTTATTTACCCCATGAAACCTCATCCTCTGGTTTCAGCGTTTCGCTCCTTGTTTTCCAGTCTTCAGCCACATGTGTCTGTTTGTTTGCTGCAGAAGAGAGGACATTTCTCTGTCTGCATTGGAGGGTGGGTAGGTGGAGCTGGGATTTTAATTCAGGAGGCCCAGAAATATCCTCAGTGTTCCTCCTAATAATACACCTCAACTTTCTATGCTGGTAGGAGACATAACCTGCTCCACTTCTGAGCTCTGAGTGCTCAGGGGGCAGATCAAGCCTTCCATTAAAACACCCGTGGTTGGAGAGCAGGTTGTGACCCTCCCATCCTTCCCCCAGCACTGGAGAGGCTCTCTATGGAACATCCAGAATTAGAGCTCATAAGGTTCTCCATCACCAAGAGAACACTACCAGACAATCTCCTTTTCCTTAGCTCCTTGCAGCTGAACCTTTGGCTACAGGTTGGTGTGTCCCTGTGCCCTCTGCTGAGTTTCTGGGCTGATGAAGGGTAGATGTTTGAGCCTGGGTTGAGGTACATATGGTATGGCTGGTAAGAAAACCTTGCCTTGGCTTGTGTTTGTGTTAGCAGAGAACATTTTGAACTGCCCTAGGCTTTTTGCATCCATGCTGGGATTAGATCCACACTCACTGCCAAACACTGGACTGAATGGGGATGCAGGGGAGAAGTCCTCAGGATACCTTTCCAGCAGTGTGTATGCTTCTGCTTTACAGATTCCTGTTGCTTTCTCAAAACCCCAGCTGGGGCTGTGCTCGGGGCTGTGCTCAGGGCTCCTAACAGGTCTCCCTTTGACAGCTGCTGCTTCCTGGCATCTGTACTCTCTTGAAACATCCCTGCAAAGCAGCGGCTGTGCCTCCAGGAGGACTTTCCATGGGGCCTCCAAAGGCTCCTGGTGCATGAAGCCGGGTCAGGGTTGGACTCATCCACCTGAGGAGTTGTGACAGTGATAAGAGAGCTAAGGGGTAAAATCCACCCCCTCTGTTTAACAGAGAAGCTCTGCAGATCACAGGCTCCTTGAAAACGTTGTTCCTCGGCTGGGATGCAGAGAGCTCAATGTCAATATTTGTGAAGTAGGAAGGGCTCTGCCAGATGCAGCATTCCCAGAAACAAGGCTCTGTGCACAGGGCTGGGGCAGCTGCTTGGGGCTCAGCCTGGGACACCCGTGGTTGGGGCTGCTGCAGGAGGTGGGTTCTGCTCTCAACCATCACCTGCCCCTCTGAGGCTTGGATGAGTTGTACACCGCGTTGCTTTGATGCTGTGCTTCTGCTTCAGCAGAATGCATGAGTGCATCAGCTTGGACGCAGTGGCAGAGTTGCCTGAGGGCATGGGGGAAGAGTCTTGATGTCTGGAAAGGAATAATGCTGCTCCAGAGCAGTCTCTGTGTCAAAACACTGCTTGCTTGGAGGGGTTGAGTTAATGGTGACGTGGATCTCATGTGAGAGCAGGCAGAAAGCTGAGCCTTGACGTGATGATGCTGATGGCAGCTGCAAGAGTAACGTCATTGTCCCCAGGAGAAGACCAGCCACCTCTGAAAGAAGGAACCTGAACCTGACACAATGCCAGGGCCCTTCAGATGAGCAAGTAATAGACCTGGTGTAGTTATAGACTCAAGACTAGCTGCTCCCATAGCATATAAGCTTAACTTCCTTCCCTTCTTTTCTACTTCTTTGTGGTGTTTCAAATAAGTCCTAAATACGAGGGTAATGTTCCCTTAAGTACTAAGTGTGTGGTATTGGTTTTGGAAAAAGAGATGTAAGAATACTTTCCTGTATGGAAGCAGTGACAGCCATGCTTTGTGTTGAAGGTCAGCCACTTTCTGGACTCTCTTTTCCCAAGCACTATTAGAAAAGGCCAATGGCAAGCAAAACCAAGACCCACTGCAATGGATGCGGTCCCAAGGAGAACTGGGCTGGAACAGGGCTGATGTGGGTCAGGATGGAGCTGCAAGGCAAGAGCCTTGGGATATGGGTGGAGAAGCACTGGGAAAGGGTGCAGGGTCCATGGGTTATGACTGAGGTGCACTGTTAGGGCTGTGCGCACACCAGGATGCTACCCAGGGATAGAGCAGCAAGGTGTTAAGATGCTGCCACCCTATCCCGTATCCCTCCATCCTTCAGAAGCAGCCCTGGCACAGAACACATATATTCTGCCATTCATCAGACAGCCTGTCCTTTGTCTTGGGACCATTCAGGTGGGAAAATAGCCTTTGAGGGCTTTGTGATTTGTTTTACCCTTTCCTTTGTTGGGTCCTTTTACAGGAACCCAAAAGTAGCTGCTGCGAAAAGACAGCAGAGACTGTGTGGACCTTGGGTAAGATTCTGAAGACCGTGAGACCTGCCAAGCAGCCCGAGAGAAAGGATCTCACTGTGTTGATTTGTTTTCCTTGGTTTATGGGGGGAAAAAGTATTTCACACATAATTAGAGCAGCCACAGAGAGATTGTATTAAAGGCGCTTTACTGGAAATTTCAAGGGGCAGAACAAGGGAAAGCTGTGTTAACACTAGCAACCAGGAGAAGGACCTTGCCTGCAAAATGGTGGAGAAGGACAATGCGGAGTGTTCAAGCTGCAAGAAAGAAACTGTTCAGGAGGGCAGCGTGTGCATCAGGAGCAGGGGATTAAACTAAGCTAAAACAGGCCATGATGCTCCCTGCTTCCCTACCCCAGACTGAGTGCTGTAGACAGACAGCCTGGGTGGTCAGGTGTGGAGTGCATGGGTAGGACACCATTCCTATGGAGGGAGGAGAGCAAGGACCAAGAGCCCAACCTGCTCCTCATATTGAATCCCTTGGTGTCTTCTTCAGCTAAACACACCCAGTTTCAGTTTTACCCCTGTGTATTCAGTTTTCAGTTTTACCCCTGTGTATTCAGTTTTACCCCTGGGTATGTGGGTAAAACCAGACAGTTCTTCTGTGTCTCCAACACTGTAAAAGCTTCTTCCATCTCCTGATCCTACTCCACAGAGAACAGCAGTTCCATTGATGCAAAATCTCCCAAAACAGGTTCAAGTTGCTCAACCTTGTCCACGCTGTAGTGACAAGCCCATCACAGACATCTTTCTCTCTGTGTGCTTCCATGAAACCCATCACTGAGGGCTTTGCATCCCCTAGAGTTCTGAGTTCCCTGGCAAACCTTGCTGTGTGTGTGTGTTTCTCACCTTAAAGACAGTTGTGTGAGTGAGGCATGACCTTATTTAGATGGGTTTTTATCTGCTGTTTTTATTTAGATGTTTGTTTCTGCTGTTTTTTCTGCTGTTGTTGAGATTTTTGGATCCCTTGTTCTACTGTTATATTGGATCCCTTGGGATCACTGAGATCACTGAAAATGAATATCTGGAGTCTCTGTTTCATTCTAGTTTGCAGTAAACTGGTAAGGGGAGTAGAGAACTGATGTGTCCATGAGACCCACGTTGCTACCTTATTGCATGGCACTTATTTGGGCTGTCATGATCTGTTTGAGCTCTCTATCCATGCCAATGTGTCACTTTAACGTGTGACATACAGAAGCACCATTATTCCCTCTTTAAAACTAGAGAAATGAAACACACAGCTTTGCCTAAAGCCATGTTAAAAACCCCTCTGCTTTACACATATTCACCTGCCTACACATAGCCCTGCAGTGGCCCAGCATGCTTATTCCCAGGCAGGGAAAGCAGCATTCCGACTCTCTTGCTTGCAAATCCTGCTCTTCCCTATGAAAACAAAGTGCTCTCTACCAGCTGGTTTATCTTCCTTATTGTTGCTGCTTGCTTCATTTTTAAAGCTTACATCATTCTGTGGCCTGCAGTGTCTCGGGTGTCTTACAAGAGCCTCTCTTTCCCAGGTTACCTGAGGGCAGCACCAGAACTGAACAGCAGCTCTACAGAAGGCACGAATATACTGTGGCCATTTATTTCCTACTGTGCTTAGGAGATGAGTGAAGCATATTTGTGGTGGTTGCTATTAGACATTAGGGAGGAGCAGTGCCTGGTGGTTAGCGTAGGGACTGGCAGTCAGGACTCCTGGGTTATATTCACAGCCATGACACTGGCTTAGAAGGCAAAGTGACATGACCGGGTCTCTTCATCCTCGACAGGGGCATTGATATATTTAACTACTTCCAGTTGTGCCTATCCTTTTTTCTTGGGAGCTTGTCTCCTTTCTTCTCTTGGACTTTGTACCTTTCCCTGCTCAATATTCCCTACTGAAATATCCCTGAATTTTCTGTTTGATGTCCAATCCAGAAGGTGATTTCTCTGTGTGCATCCCTAACTCCCAGCCTGTTTCCCTGCTGTATTTATATGTCCCAGCTTTACAGAAGGCAGAAATGTGCTGTGGCCATTTATTTCCTCCTGTGCTTAGGAGATGAGTGAAGTGTATTTGTGGTAGTTGCTATTAGGGAAGAGCATTAAGATACCTGGGCTTACTCAGGCAGGATCTGCCTGGTGAACCCTATCTGTCATAGGTGAAGGTGATACATGAGTATTTATGTGTCTGAGAATGGATCTGAGGAGTACAGCACATATCTAGTCATTACTAGCCAGGGCATTGGGAGTTAGGTGAGGTAGGTGAGTATTTCTGCCCATTACTAAGCTATTGCCTGAAACTCAGGATGCGGATTAATTGGGAAGCAATACCAGGAGGCAGGGAAGGCTTTGGGACAGTGTTTACAGCACTCCACCTTGGTACAGGGAGAGAATGGCCAAGAATAACCCTCCATTAGTCACTAGCAAGGTGAGCTGGTTGTATTTTTCCACTTGCCCTGTGTGTGGCTCTCATCTTTGTCCCCTGACGCATGCCAGCCCTGCAAAAGCCACTGTCCCTACACAGGCTTCTCTATTCAATCCTGCTCAGCTTGTGGGGAGGAGGCTGGGGTGCCAGGAAGGGCAGCGTGCATCCCACACAGCCCGTGAGACACTTGGGCACTCCGTTCCTTCGTTTAAAGCCACACTATTTACCCTCCAGTCTGGATGCAGAGGTGGAGGGCTGGCAGGCACAACCTGGCTCATGGTAGCCTCAGGGTAGGAGACAAAAGATGGAGGAGGGAAGCAGGGCTGATGGCAGAGCCAAGGAGTTTCCTTTGATGTGTGTCTCCGGACAGCGCTGTTCCATGCTCCCTTGGCCACTGCAATTATGCCGGTCTCTTCCCTGCCAATTTTCCATGTCCGTTAGTGCTGAGGCTGGTTTGTGACATTAATTCTTTCCCTGCTGATGTGGGCAAACGAGCTGCTGGCCTGTCTCCGGTTAAAGACAGCCAGTGGTCCAGCACCTTTGCCACAGCCATGCAGCGTGTGGCGCACCACACAGAGAAGGGAGTGCTCACCGGGGCAGAACAGAGCAGTGCAAGTGGTGGGAAAGGGAGATGTGGAAACCAAGTGGCCCAAAGCACGTTGTCTTCCCACTGCCTGGGCTCTGTGATGCTCCACACCATGGGGGTCCTCCCCACAGACCCACAAACCACAGCACTGGTCGCAAGTGCCATCCCTGCCTCCACAGTGCCTGGGCCGGGTATGTGATCACTGCATCAGTCCCCAGCCACAAGCACGCTCAGAGTGAGAGTCCATCATGTTCTCTGCCATTAATTCAAGTGGATGTTGAGAGCATTGCCTCCCTGCTGCTGGCCCTGCCAAGCTCTTTTGTCCTTTCTGAGACTCAAAACAAACTAAGACACCTTCATTTTAACTTGACTGCATAACTTGAACCAGAAAGGCAGCTTGAGCACATGAGGAAAACCACCCCCTTTGCTATGTGACAAGAAGTTACTCAAGGACCCCTTCAGAACCCAGGTTTAAGCAGGAAACTCATTTGGAAACCACTCAGTGAGTGAATATAAGCATACAATGTGAAATAACAGATCAATTATTTTAAGTTCCCTCGAAGCAGCAAGCCTGGAGGAGGCTGATGGGAAACGTCTTCCCCAGGATCAATGTCAAAGAGCCAGGATTAGAACCCAGAGGAGAGAGATTGGGTGGATTGAGGATAAATGGTCACTTTTCACTATAGCAAATGAGGGGTGACATGAGAGGTTGATGAGGACGGATGAAGAAGGGACTGGTCTGACAGGACAGCTTCTGGCTCTCCGGGCAGCAATTCGCCCTCCCTGACCTGAATCCAGCCTCCCCATGGTGCTTCTGTCTGTGCTGCAGCGAGCTCCTGCCGAGGAATTTCAGTACATAAAGGTGGAGAAAGAGGTTTTCTTTCTAGGTACAAGCATGAGCTGCAGGGAACAAAGGAGCTGGTTAATAAGAGCTGAGACCTGAACAGGAGGAGGCACAGCTCGGAGCAGACTGACCTCAAACACACTCAGACATCATTTTCTGCCCTGTGGTGAGTGCTAGCGCTGTCTTCTGATAAGCTGCCAACCTGCTACCATTGGAGACTCTCAGATCCTGACTGCAGGGCCTGTAGCCACCCCTGTATTTCATTTCATGTGTTGGAGACCTCTGCGTGAGCAACAGCACCCAGTGGGTCCGAAAAACACCAGCAGATGGAGAGCAGGAGTGAGAAACAAGGATGTTAAGATCTGATCAGAGATGCGTTTCCCTTCTGCTGGAGAAGCGCCTGCCTGGTTGGAAACGTGTCTGGGATGCGGGACTGGAGGTGCAGTAGCAGCAGGGTTTGGGCACCTCTGTATTGCTGCACTCACACATGGAATTCACGTGGCCCTTATCTGACCGGAGAGCATGGAGCAGGGCAAAACCCAGCCTGCAGGGGTGTGAATCCATGGGATGAGTGGTGTGATGGGACACATTGGGGTGTCACTTCTCCCAGTGATGTTCCAGTGCACTGGGAGCCTTCTGCTCCCCCTTTCCTGACCCAGCTTGTTGGGGTGAGCTATGGAGAGGGCTGGATCCACAGCACAGATAACCAAACATGTGGGACTTGGTTCTTTCCAGCTCCTGTGCTAACCTGGGTTAGCTGTGCCTTGCTGTGCTGCTGGCAGTGCAGACATGCTCAAGAGCAGCCCCTTTATAGAAACTCATGAAAAACTGGCTTTAAAGGACAGGACCAAAGCTGCACACAGCCTCTGGGCTGAAAAGCAGGAATCTTGTTCGTGATCCAGTGCTTAGTTCACTAACCAAGCCACTCCAGGCTATCAGAATGCCCCTCTTTGATGCCAAAGATCACACTAGTGTCTCTGTAGAAAAGCCTGCTGAGCTCTGATCAATGTAGAGAGGGGTTTTATGGAGGGTATCTTTTCTCCAGGCCCTGCTCCAGCTGCTGGGCATTTGTGTTCCAACAACTGGTGATGAATCTTCCTAGAGTCATTGGCAGGCCTGATGTAAAGCATAGGGTACACTTCAAGGCTCTTGTGTGAAAACAGCCAACACTTCTGTTGCAGAGCAATAGCAGAGTCTTAGGGTTGTTTCCTTATACGGTGCCTGTGTGGGGAGAGCGGCAGAGATATTATGGGAGTGCAAGAAGTGACCCTAACACAGCGCTCATCAATAGACTTTGAAGCTACAAAAGAGGACCTAAACCAGGATGCCTGATGATGATGCTAATGATCCCTTCTTCTTTAGGAGAAGGTTAAGATTCATCATCAAAACAGCATAGGGGTGTACGGAGCTCGGTTTCTGGGTGTTAAACATACACTGGGGACTGGGGTACAAGCTGGATTAGCGAGGTTGGTCCTGATTTTCTTTCAGGGCATGGATAAAGGCAGCAGGAATTTAAGAAACACTCTTGTCCTTAGTGGTAGCAGGGATGGCATCGCAACCTTCAGGTAAAAAAGAGACCTGTGTTTAATGTAAAGCAGTTTGTGAAGCCAGGGAGCAATTTGCACGACTGATTTGAGGAGAGAAGAGGCAGCTCTGGTCATCTTGTCCTGGCTGCCAGTGCCCTGGAGCTGGTGACCACAGGCACCTGGCAGGGAACAGCAGCTCAAGGCCTGGACTTCAGGAAGAACTGGAAGTCCTGCAGCTTTCCATGCACAGAGCACCCTTGTTTAACAAGGCTCAGAGAGGGCCCTGCACTTTGCTGTACACTCCCCAGCTTGGCTGGACAGCTGCTTTCTCCCTGTCACCCTTCCTAAATCAACAGATCCACAGGCTCCTGCGCCTGCTGCTTTTGTATTTTTCCCACTAGAACTCAACAGGCGTTTGCTGTTGGATCCTTCAGCTGAATTAAGCAGGAGTTAAACCGTTATCTGGGGTTAATCTGTTATCCGTGTGGTCTGAGTGCAGCCTTGCACTTGGCCAGTGAAGAGAATCAGGCTACAGCCACCCACCTCATCTCATGAAGACAGCACTGGTCCTCCTAAGTTAGCAAAGCTGAAAGAGGTGTTTGGAGGTGTGAGCAGTGCTGCTTTCTAATTCCCTCCTGTATTACCAAGCCACAGTGCACATGCTGAGATCTTCAGAGGCAAGGGCAGGCTCGCTGATGAGATCAGGAGATGCTGTTACTCCTGACCATTCTTAGTACCCTTCACTGCTTGGTCCTGGATGACTGTACCACTCTAATAATGAGTTTCCATGATGGAAAAGAATGACTGCAGGAACTTGACTGACACCAAATGGCAAATCATCCATAAACGATGCTAAGGATTGGTATGAATCAGGTTGCAAGTTGTGTTAAGTGCATGGTACTTGGTGGGAGATATAAATTGTAGTGCTGTGCCTCCATGGGTTACCTGCACCCTGGAGGAGGAAGGATGCTCTGTGTAACACAGTGTTACCTCTAACAGTTTCCCTCCGTTCCTTGCATTGCTTCTGTGAGCTCTAGCAAGTCTTGTTCTCCCAGTAACTCAGTTTCTTACTACAAAAGAGAAGTGGCAGAACTGACCTAGCACTGATAGGTGTTGATAATGCCCCTGGTAGCTGTAGAGGCAAGGAAGGGATGGTTATACCATTAACCCAATGGAAAATCATGGAGCTAAATGTTCTGAATGATGCTGTTTTGAGTAGAGGACAGTGGCACTTCCAGAAACTCCTTTGGAATTAGGTTGTCTCTCATCCTGCCTACCTGAGAGCTTGTGGGACCCATTTCAGGTTGGGAGAAATGGCTATAAATAACGAGCCGAGAGCTGATCCAGATCCAGAACATTAAAACTCCAAAGGATGTTAAAAGGCAAGGAGCTAGTGTGGCTGCATTCACCAGTGTGATTACCTGCAAATGAAGGCAGCAGCTCTGACTCATGTGCTTATGGAGGAGAATTGTAAAGAGATCTGTATTCCCAATTACTCCCCAGGCTGGAGGGCAGGCGCTGGGAGATAATGGGCAAATCAGATTCAGAGGCGGAGGGAAGCTGTTTCTCTCCCTCCGCATGGCTGTGTGAAGCCCATAGACATGGGATCTGAGTCTTCTTATCTCTTACATAGCATCAGCTTAAGTATGGTCAATCGTCCATTGCTGCTATTCATATATGAGTGCTGCCTTGGCATGCTTTCTGACACCAGGCTGAGTCTGGTGTTAGCTTAACTTACACGTTGATGAGTCTTAACTTGTGTGTTGATATGCACCATGCTGCAAATAGGGCACACACTCTAAGCCCTGAGCCCAAAGGCTGCGCTGAATCCGCTCAGCTGCTGAGCTGGGGAAATGCTTTATGAATAAAGGCAAATGGAATTGGGTTTAATATAATTTCCTCCAGTTTCTCTCCTGCCCGTTGACAGAGAGGAAATGCTTTTCACATGCCAGCTGGTGACACTGCTTCATTATAAACTGCTCACCTCCTGGGTTTAAGTAAAACACTCAGAGAGCTCTCGGATCAGCCAGTCTGTCATCCCTGGGGCATTGGCTGGGTCTTGGGCTTTGGGTTTGGCAAGAGTTACCTATAGATTTAACCCCTTTGCCTGGAGATAGACTTGGAAACATGGGCACTGCCCAAGTGACCCCTCTGTTGTCCTGCTTGGGATCAGCTGTGTTAACAGGGGAGGCAGAAACCCTTTCCTAGCACCACCTTTGAAAGCACCAGGTCAGTTGGTTCTCACAGCTGACTCCCTGCACTCTCCCTGCTCCCATTGCAGTGCCTGTGACCCTAGAGAAGCATCATGCTCCCCACAGCCCCGTGTTAAATACCACAGCATGGGAGCATGTGTGCTGGGTATCTGCAAAGCTCCCTATGGGAGGAGGAGGGCTGGGAGTAAGCACTCACTGGTACTTTTCCATCCTCCTCCTCGGCTGCCTCAGTGGGAGCTGTTTGTAGGGCTGAAGCCAAGAAGTGTCCCATGACGTGGCAAACCCTCCTGTGCCAGGAACCACCTTTGCAGCAGTGTTTTCTCCATCCTCATAGTCACCTCTATTCTCATTTCTCTGCCCCAGCTAGGCAGGGGAGGGCACACAGCCCACGAGCTGGTGGGGATGGAGATGTTACCTGCATGGGGAGAAGCAGGAATTTAGCAGCCCCCAGCCAAACTCAGCACTTCTGAGGGGCTGGCTGATGTTTGCACACCTCTGTGGATTCCAGCCCCTCAGAGGTGCTACCATAGCCGAAAATGACCGTGGTCTTCTCCCTCTCAAAAGACGTTCACGTTCTTGATGTTCCTGACACAAGATTTTGCTCATGACTCGAGACTTAGGAAGGCAGTGAGTGAAGGAGAAGGTCAGGCAGTTCCCCAAGAGAGGGAATAAGCTCTGTGTCTCATTTCTGAGCCTTTCCTGAGTGATCTGGATGGGTTTTGGTCTGTGTTTGGTCAGCATCTGGAAGTGATGTGTGCCTTTGGTCGGCAGTGGTTTATTTCAGTCTGGGATTATTCATTGCTGTGAAAATAAGAGATAAATTACATGTCACCTGTCAAAACAGAATGGGAAAGGGATCCTTAGAAATGAGCCTTAGCCATGAAAATTCTGACTCAAGTCCTAAGGACACTGGTGACATTATAGGTGCATGTATCAGTGTTTATGGGGACCAATATAAATCCTGCGTGACAAAGTTGGCAGCATTGCATAGCAGGCATATTTCAAGGCAAAAAACATTGAGGAAGAAAGAGGGAGGGTGTTCTCTAATTCTTTAGCTAACTTCAGTGTACCTGCTAATTGCCACTGTGTTATGAGGCTTTGTTCAACCCAGCTACAGTGTGGCTCAGATCATGGTGTATGGATGGTCATCACTTAAGGCTTTACTCTTTCAAGGTTCCCTCACTGACTTGCATGGCAAAAACTATCTACTTTCTTGTCCTTATGTGAGGACAGAGGCTGTACCCAACCCAAAGAGCTGGACCCTGTGTCCATCTTCACCCCAGTGTTTCATATTACCTTGGGCACATCCCTTAGGCCCAGTTTTGCAGTGGCTTTTAGCACAGACACCACTGCAACCTCTGCATTTACATGATGAGGCAGGAGAGAAAGCCAGGACCAGGCCGCCACAAGGGAGCCACGTTTCCTGGAGAAGAGCAAACAAACCAAACCACCGATGCCTCGTTTCGGCAGCCACGATGACACCAGCTTACGCACAGCCCGCAAGTGGGAATAAACAGCGGGAAAACAGTCAGATCCAGTCCCGGATGAAAACCCCACCATGGACAGCACAGTGTTTTGTATTCCGGCTGGCAGCTGTGATTTGGTGGGGTTTTTAGAACACACGATGTTCCTTCGTGTGGACAACAGAAAGCTGTTTGAGAAGAGCATTGCTCAGCCCAGCACCATGAACCCCTCGGGCCAGCATCCCTGTGAACCAGTCCCCTCCACTTGCTGTATCCTGTGTCTATCTGAGTCTGTAAATCACTTCTTCTCTGTCTCCATTTTCCTCCTCTTCACGACACCGAACACTGCACAGTCTATGGCTCAGGCTGGGGAACAAGTGAGGACCTGTGTGTGCTCTGACTGGAGCCAGTTGCTGTGTGTAAAGTGATTGAATACAAAAATTAGAACTGAAAAGGAGGTTGGGGTGAGGTGGCCAAAGCAAACACATGTAGTGAATGCAGGGGGAGAAGAAAGGCTTGTAAGAGCCCTAAATTGGGCAGGTCTTGGAGTGTTGTGAGAGAAGCATGGTCTGGTTTTATTCCTGGGGGGCTGTTCTGCCACGCTCACTAGGACAAAGTCTGGTTACAGCACAGTAGGTAGCAGGGCTTTCTGCTCCAGAGATGTTTAGGAGAGCAAAGCTGGGCTGGGGTGGGACTTTTGAGCATTCCTTGGGGGATGGTTTAGTTCTGGGTGGTGCTGTGGGAGCAAAGAGCATCATTCCCTTCCCACAGTTTGGTTTATTGCAGGACCTCCCCCCAGATTGCTGTTATTCCCTGTCTTCCAGACAAAATCTCCCACATTCCCAGCTTCAAATCCCAGCTTCTCCCCAACTTCTTCAACCCAGTCCAAGACAGGAGATGCTGCTTGGGATGGAGTTGATGTGAACACCTATTCAGCATCCTGCCACCTCCACCACAAACCCTGGCATGAGAGTGGGTTCCCAGCGTGTTCTTCTATGCATTATTAAGGAGCTTTTGAGTCAGCCCAGCCAGCCCATGAGTCATTTGTGTGCTGCATCCTTCATTTACTTGGAGTCTTCCTTTGGTGATTGGTCACCAGAGTCCAGCCCCCTGATTGTATAAGGCATATTTTCCAACACAGGGCAATAATAATGTGCTTCTCCTTAGCCATTTCCTTCACAGGTACATCTTTGTGCTCCCATGTACACTGACACTGGACTCACAAATATTTTTGCAGGCTCCCAATGGCTGGAGTGTTTGTGTACAACAAACATGACCCTAAATCACAGCAAATGGACCTTGGTCCACTCTTCCTTTGAGGTGATAGTGGTCTACTGCACAGCCAGCATAGTGCTGAGAGAGGAAAACAGCTTTTCTCTAGGGCAGTGGAACTCTGTTTAGACAGTGGCTATGTCCAAAATCCATTGCAATTTGGTTCTATTTTTGGTTGCATGGGTTGGGAAATCCCAGGTTTGATCCTAGTGACAGTGTGCTTAAAACCTCAGCAACTGTGGGGTATGGCATTGATTAGCATGGTCCAGAGTTTTCCATGTGCTTCTACCACCAGATTCATCTTACCTTTGAGCACATTGATCAATGAGAAGTTTCTGTCCCACTTCTGCTCAGACTGTACCTGCACTGATGAGCAGAGGGCTTCTAATCCATGTTTATCAATCTAGCTCTTCCACTAGAGCTAAGAAAGTCTTCAGTGATTTGATATATGGTGAAGAGATTTCAAATCTCCCCTGGAAATCAGCTTCATAGCACTTATGAAGACACTGGAAGTGTTTATACACACCTATAAGAGACTGGAAGTGAGGTGTGAAATGCAAATCAGCCACACTCCAGTGACTAAGTGGAACCACACTGATTTGTCCTGGCTGCAGAGCTGGTCAGTAGAACACACTTAATATATTACAGAAAGCAAGAAATTCAGCTTCTAACAAGGAAAAGAACCCAAAGAAATTTTATGCCCAAATACAAGGTTATTCTGCATCTGTAAGTGGAGGGAGATGGAGCTAGTGCAGGCGTGGGCCTATTTAAAGAAGAAGGTGATGCCTCTGTTGAGCTGTAATGAGAAACAAGCACCCTCCTGTGTAAATATCCATCAGGCAAAATAATGTGGGCTCCAGCATCACTTGGGAAGAAATCAAATTGTTGAATAAATGCTGATCAGCATGGGATTCAAGTCTCTCCTCAAAAGGAAACACGCTGGGGAATTTCTTTAGCAGATGCAAATCCTTATCCTTAAACATAAAGATCATGTCTCCAAAAGAGGGTAAAATACTTTTTCTGTTTGGTTTTAGCTTTAAACCCCATTAATCTCAGCAAAACCTGAAGATACTATTTCTGGCCTTGTGCCTCCCTCCTTCTCTCTTCCTGTACTCCAGGCTCAGCCTGTCCCATTATCTATACAGACAGAAGGAATGTATGTAATCAGAAAAAGACAGTGATGAGATTAAGCAGAAAGGATGTTATTTTAAAGGTTAAGATTTGAAAGGCACAACAATAAAATCCAGGGTTGCAGTAGGAATGATTAGTACTGAGCTTTCTGCAAGCTCTGAGAGGAAGCTGCCCCTTCCTCCCAGCCCTGGCTGCTGTCATGGGGCTGTTGGGTATTCCCGGGAATACCCCGCAACAATCTACAGCTATTTGCATTTCAGTGTCATGATTTGGGGTGAAGACAGAAAGAAAAGACAGTTTCACCATTGACATATTCCCCCCCTTAACCTGCATGTGGTTTGTCACATGTTAGGAGGTTTAAATGGTTATACATCCAGCTAGCAGCAGGCAAGGAGTGCTTTGCTGATGCCCGCAGCACCTGACATTCAGAACTGCTGGTGAATATACATTTTCCCATCTAATCCCTGACGGAAGAAAGGACCTGTTTGATCCACCATAGGGAAACCCAAAACGGTGTTTATTTTCCATTTTGCACTTGCTGATAGTGAACCAGGTGCAAATACGTTTCATAGGCAGGAACCAAAGGCTGCCTGTGCTGGTTTAGTGTTTTCTTAGAAGTGGGGTCATGGGAAGAAGGCTGATGTGGATGCACAGAACTCAGCCGAGTTTCCATGGGCCATGCTTTGCTGCCTTGGTTGCTGCTATGGTCTCTATTGAAACAATTAGCTTCAAATGAGGAAAGGAGAGAAAAAGCAAAGCCCAGGGGAGCACAGCCTAAGTGTAAGAAGTGAAAGTGTTAACACAGGCCAAGAAAGATTTGTCTGCTGCTGGAAACCTGTTGTGCTCTGGCAGAGAGGGGCTGGAGCCACATTCCCATCCCTGAATGGCCCTTTTCAGGCTGCAGTTTGTGAAGAAAAGTGGGATGGAGCCAAACCCAGGGCAGAGGAACGTATAAATACTATGTGTAAGCAATGTTTGTCATTTGGAAGCAGACCCGTACAGTCGAGACTCACCTTGGATAACTCGCAGCAGGGGTGGGAGAGCTCCTCCCATCTCCACCCGTTACTGAAAAAGGAGGTTTAGGAGGTTTTTGGCTATTTGCTGGGCTTTGGGAGCTGCCCGTGCAGAGCTGCAGCTCAGAAATGGATGCTGGGGTGTGTTTTGCCACCTCTAGATGTGACAAACACAACCCTGACTTCCCATGGGTGAAGCCTACAGGGTGCATTCATGAAGTATATGATGTGGGACTCACGGGCAGGATAGCGAGAGCATCCAGCCAGGGAGCTGACAGGATGTCATAGAAATACAGAGCATGGCTTTACTCTGAGTCCCTGTTGGGAACCTGCTGTAATCACACAGGAGGCACAGATTGATTTGATGTCGCACGCAGAGAATAGAAAAGAAGAAAGAAAGAAGGATGGACCTTCAATCTTCACTGCACCTCTGGCTGCTCCCAAGCCATTTCTTCCCAGAAAGCATCAGAGCAGAGTTCTTAATTAGGAAAGGATTCTAGTTTATGTGTTTAGGCAGGATCTTCATGCTCAAGATAAGAGCTCCACAGAAAGAAACACTGTGAGCGTCCCGTGCTTGTAATGGTGGTGGTGTGCGGTGGAGGAGCTGTGGGAGTGAGCTGGGATGTTACCCTGCCACTTCCCAGCCCCAAAATCGCACAGTGTCAGTGCAGGGCTGCTCTACACGCAACCATGTGGTTATCCCACAGGGCAGGGTAGGATGGGAAGGGAATGGGAAAAGCCAGCAGAACAGGCAGATTCACAAGAATTAGGGTTTTTTATAGCTTCCCCCTGTGGAAAGGTCCATTCTTAATTCATTGGGGATAACAGGTATAATTTTAAAAGAAGCCTTGGAAGGTCAAGAATAGAAGAG
>JANHGB010041956.1:81929-93620 GCA_026283785.1 Coracopsis vasa
ATGACTGGTATAATTGTAAAATATAAGCCTTTAAGGTCAAGAATAGCAGAGCCATTTTTCACGTGAAGGCAATATTTTGGGCTGGTTTTCCTGTGACAAATACCCAAAGCTGGTGAAGGCAAATGGAAGATTTTATTTGTTTCTAAATTTTCTCTTTTGGACCAAGGACCATGTCTCCATGTGGACATCCACAGTGGGGCAACGTGGGTGGCTGTTCCTTGGCTCAATAGAGACCGGCTCCTTCAGCAAGAGGAGGATAAGAAGGGGGAAACCAGCAGAGTGGGCTCATATCATGCACTACAGATGGAGGGAAGGGAATAAACAGAAGCTGTTTGCTTACCCTCTCTAGGAGAGACTGGCTGGGCAGGCAGGAAGGAGGGGACGGGAGGGACAGGCAGGAAGGCTGGCAGATGGTCAGGCTCACGGAGAGGAAGGGGTTGCTTCTGCAAAGGGCTGGAGGGGCTGTGTCAGGCACAGGATGGAATTCCCTATTTGCTCAGGAAGTCTTCGGTGTCCTCTTCCCTACTTCCCGCACTTCAGTGACATGTCCTGTTCATGATGCCAGTATCTAAGGGATTCCATCCTCCCGAAGCTGCTCCTCATCTCACTGGGGGCAAATGTCCTGCAATGGGGGGGCAGAGCAATGACATTTCTCATTACAGAAGAGGGAGGAAGAGTGCTGGTCCCTGGGAGAAGCATTGCCTGGTCCTCCTGAAGCACACTGTGAGTTGCTGTCTCACTCACACACTGGTCCAACTCTGACCTCAACTCTGACCCATGAAAGAAATCCCTTCCTCCCTCCAAAAATACCATATACTTTTATGGAGGCTGTGCTGCTCGTCTCCCGCTTTTCCATCTGCTGTGGATCATGGATATTCCAGAGAATGAAGACTTGCTGTGCCCCTCATCCCTTACTTTAGGAACACTCAAGCAGATGGAGCAAGGATAAAAGCTATAGAAGCAGCTGTATGGGCATGGAGTTTTATAAGTAAAACCAGTTCAATCCAATAGTACCTACATTTCCCTCAAGTCTTTTGGAAGGAGAGGACCACTGCACACTGGGATCTGTAGTTCATCTGAGCTGCAAATGTCCAAAGTGCACAGAAAGGAACCTGTCATGAAGTCATGTCATCCCCATGATGCTTTAGTTAGGAGATAGGATCATGTTTAATTCACTGCAACTGAATGGCTGCATAATTTTCTTTCCTTAAAAAAAAGAAGGAAAAACCTGTGTTTTCCTTGCTATCTCGTTCCCCCTTGCCTTCATTTTGGGTAGATGCTGTTCTACCTTACATCACTAACTGATAATCTATCGGTGCAGGAGCATCCCTGGTTCAGATTCCTCCAGTGTTTCACATGCTCCTAGACTGAGGGTTGGACCAAGGAGCACCTCAGTGCAGAGGCAGTCCTAGGAGTGTCATGGTGGAAGCAAGCAGGAGCCAGCAGCAGACTCTCACTAACCCCTGCGCATGGCTGGAGCATGCAATGGTAGTGAAGAGCATCATGCCCTGCTGGGTTACGCAGGCAGGTCCAGGGCTGTTATTCCATGTCTGGCTGGTCAGATCACCTCAGTGTGAAAATCATTCCGGGGTTTTATGGCATTTTTCAAATCCACATGCAGCACAGACTATTTTCATTCCTTTCCCAGCCCCCTGTAAAATTTGTCAGTGGGGTGCTTGGGGAAGGAATTAACTGTGTGTGCCTGGGATGGAGAGCTCAGCAGTGAGCTTTTCCACCCCTCACCCCCAGCAGCATGTACAAGTCCCCATGCCCCTTTGCCAAATCAGGACTGGCTTTGAGAAATCCTCTAGGGTGGGCATTAACAGCCTCCATGAGTCCAGGGCTGGCCGACTGTGTTAACATACATCAACACCAGTGAGGGTAAGATGCCTCCGCAGCTGATGGGAATCAGACAACCCTTCCCATGGGAAACTCCCCTAAGATGGACATGAAACCATCCCAGGAAGAAACTTCAATCCTGTCACCTCCTCCCAGCCTTCAACACGAGCGTTTCATCTCGGTGTGTGTCCCACTGAACGCGATTGAGCGGCTGGGTTTATGGAGGGTGAAATCATTAACACTCCGGGCGCATGAATGCTCTGCTTCTGCGGGAGCAGCCGGGTGGGCTCGGAGGTGCGAGAGAGCCAACTGAGACCTGAAAGGGCTCAAACATCCCCCGGCGCATCAGGGCAGCTCTTGTTCAAGTGGGACCTTTCCAAGCATCTTAAATAATGTTGAAAACCACCCGTCAATTAGCAACGCCTATTTCTCTTTGTCCCGTCAGTGACAGAGACTCAGTCTCAGGCTCTTCCCTTTCATTTCTCCCCGTTTCCTCTCCCAAGAGCCCTTTATTTTTTGATGTGCTTTCATTGTTGCCAAAACCACCAACAGCGTTTCTCTATGGCGGCTAAATGTGGGAGTAAAAGCTTGTGTGGTGGCTGCCATGCCTGGCATGTCAGGAGATGCTCCAGAAGCCTGCTCAGTGCACTGAGACCTGCACTAATCTCATCCGCTGCCTTTGCAGTCAGCAGAGGATGGTCCTCAGCTCCTGCACCACACAGCTCCCAAGTCTAAGGCAGTGATGGCAGTGGCAGAGGAGTCCGGACCCACGGCTATTTGAGGCTGTGATCAGGCCCCCACTGTATCCTTTATCATACCAGCCAGCAGAATCACATCAGAACCATAGACCTTCATGCTTTCCTTTAGCTGGAAAGTTTTGTCTTGGTTTTGATCAGACCAAACCACATTTCTAAAGATGCAAGTCCTCAGCTCAGAAGAGCTCTAGCAGGAACAAGGCAGATGGAAAGAAGAAAGGCTCTCAAAAGCTCTTCTGTTCCATATATGCTTTTTTTTTCACTGCTCTGAGTCAGCATTTGGCCTTACACTTTTGCTTTTCTCAGCCCAAGGAGGAGAGAGGAGGAACTGGAGTTCCCAAGTATTAACTAATGTGACTAGAGAATAAAAACAGTGATTCATACGTTTATTCCTGAGCTTGAGCCCTCTGTTTGAATTGCTGCTATTTACAGGTAGTGGAACTTTTCTGGGTGAAAATATTTACAAACCCCCCTATTCTTTAAGTCCTATTGATCATCTGCTCACATGTCCTTGCCATAGAGGTGCTATTTTTTTCTCTTTTAAAGTGATTTCCTGTTCTTCATTCAGAAAGGAAAAATGAACCCAAACCAACACCCTCAAGAACAAAACCAAGCCCAAACCAAAATCAAAACTTGGTTCAATTCAGCTCCTGAGTGGCACAGCTTAAGGAACAAACTGGAAATAGCCATCAGATACTTCTTATCCTAAAAAATCACTGAAGAATGATTCATTTGTAGGTGCTTTGGAGTAGCAAATGTTCCCACAGAAGTTGAGGTCCCTCTACTAGCAAACTGAAGAAAAGGCCATGCCTTGGCAAGTAAGGATGCAAAGAAGAGGTGGTGGCTGCTGTGGGAATTCCCAGCAAATCAGTGTCCAAAGTTTTCCAACAGTGAGATACAACAATAACCAAATCTGGTGTTCGCACCGTGACTGACATCTTTTCCTTCTCTATCAGTGCCTAACCTCCTTCTCTTGGCATAACTCTGACCACCTAATCCTGACCAGCCCACCCCTGATGCAGCCCAGCCATTGCACTTTTTGGGTTATCCAGGTTAAATAAGAGGAATGCTGAACTGTGGCAACTTCAAATGCTTTTTCCATTAAAGCTCCTTGGCTCAGTGATTTCCCTGCTGTCCCACCCTTTGGAGCACTGCCTCGCACTTTATCCACATTTAGGTTCAGGACGTCAAGATGTCTGAGCCCAAGTGGTTTGGAAGTGAATAGGGCTAAATAGAAATACCACTGGACAATGCCTCTATATTTAAAAAGTAACTATATATACTATGAGTACAGACTATTAATGGGGTCTCTGGCCACACAAATGAATTCAGTCACCGAGCTTGAGAGCACATTCTGTTATTAGTCATCTCCTTGACATCTCTGAGACGAATCCCACTAGGAAGGGCTGTATGGGAGCTACAGCTTGTGTCAAAGAGGGCATAGACCTCAGCCAGATTAACCACAAACCCACTGGGATGAGTGGCTCAGACACAGGGCTGTTAAGGAAGAGCAGATTTGTTCCGACTTCTTCCAACGTCACCAAGTAATTCTTGTCATCGGTTGACATGGATGCTACAGTCTGGGTGGGAAAATAAAAGAAGTCAGATTTATTGAATCCTTTTGTCTCCTCTGATTTTACAGTTGTGCTTTTGTTCCTGTCTCTCTCGTTGGTATTTCCTTGGCAGCTCATGAGGGACTTCTGGGTTTGAATGATTGAGCTCCTCTTGCGCCAAAAGAGAAAGGAGAGGCAACCATCCTCCAAAGCTCAGGAAATGTGACATCACCCAAAATGCAGACCCAGCTTTTTGGCGGCCAGGTGGTAAAATGGAATATTCTCAGCCATCTCAGCATCTCCACTGCCCGGAAATTAGAAGCAGAAACTTGGGAGGACAGCCCTTGGCAGCTCTGTTCGACTTTGGTTTGGGACGCTTAAAATGCCAGCTTGGTGAAGCTGCTAGAGAGAATAATAAAGAGGCCTCAACTTTGCCAGAGTTGTGGATTTCTGCTTCACTGCGGAGCAGAAGCTGTGAGTGGTGACTCACACGTCGCTTGACACAGTCTGGCGCTTCTGATACATCATCAACCCAGGGAATCACAGAGCTGCTGTTATCCCAGCCAGCCCACGGCATCATCTCGGCAGCGCTGGCACGGGAACGGCAGTGCTCACACATGGAGGGGCAGGGGAAGCTGGCAGAGAAATGGGCATTTTAGTCCCCATCCAGACAGATGCATGGGAGCTAACACGGATCTAATAGTGAACGGCCATAGTTAGGCTGATTTTTGGAAGGCATCAGGGCTGGGGTATTTGACAGAACTTAACACTTTGGGAAAGGGAAACGTGTCCAGAAGTCTTGCAGTGGGACAGCAGGCTGCTGGGTTCTGGAAATCAAAGCTTTGTCTCTAAAAGGTCTCTCCTCATTGATAGGAAGAACAATTTCTGCCACTGCAGGATTTGACAGTTGACAGTTTATGGCCTGGTTGTATGCAGGGAGGTCTGGTACAAAAGCCATCAGTTCTGGCCTTAAAACCTTTGCCTCTGTGCGTTTCTCATGCCTCCATGCTTTGATCAGCTTGACACAAGCTTTTATCTCAGGAATGGATTTGACAGGTTTTATATTGCTGTTTGCTACCTGCCATGTGCAGAACAGGCTTCCCAAGCTGACATGTGACAGCAGAGAGTCCTGAAGTCTGAGATTTGTTCCAGATAGGCACCAAAAGCTGCCCAATGTACCTGGTCCTCCACAGCAAGGACAGCACAGATGGACAAACAAGGCAGTCACACGTCCCATATACGTGGTATAACTCTGTCTTAACCTCTGGGTATTATGAGACCATCTCCTGGGAGCCATTCCCAAGGGAGATTTCAGCTGTGGTATTTGAAACAGCCTTCATTACCTCCTAGCAGAGATATTAATAGATCCCTTTCTAGCCCAACAAGGGTAACCTTCAGCTGGGAACCCAAACCACCATGGAAATAAGAAATGAACCCTATACGCCTTAAGTGGGTTGAAGTCACCCAGCCGATTCTCAATGCTGCACACTACCTGAGAAAGAGCAGTCTTGGGAGGGAGGGACGGACTCAAGCAGCCCTCACAGCAGCACCATAACCAACCCCATGTAGCACAGCAAATGTGCCATAGATCCCCTCTAATATCACACAGAATAAATGCTCTTTGCTGTAGCAGCTTCACAGAACAAAAGAGAATATCAAAGCCAGAAGCATGTCCAGAGCAGGGCAGCTGGGTTAGCTGCTGATGCTGAAGACACCTTTCTGTCCATGGTTGGATGCAAGGCCTTCAGCGGACCAGTGTACCTGCTGAAAGGCTAAACCACAGTGCATACAGCTCATCACGAGCTCCACGGCTGCTTTTTGACATAGGCTGGCTTGCTTATTGCTACACTGCACCCTGTTGGGCTGTTTTGCTGTTTCCCTGCCTGCATGTGGGATTAATGGGAAGGTGGAAGGAGCAGCCCTTAGCTCTATGGTGAGCTTCACTCCATGGTTATCCTTTAGTCACAACCACTTTGTTCTGCTGCTGCTGTCATGGCTGTTTGGTAAAGACACCAAAGATGTTAAACATGGGGAGCAGACATCTCCTCTGTCCTGCCCAGCCATGGTCCCCTCAGCTCTTCTAATCTTTTCTGGTTATATTCCCTCGATCTGCAGTCAGTTGTATTTCTACCCTTTTTTGCCAGGTGTACCTGTGATCACTTTCTTTATCATGAACCTTTATCATTTCCTGTTTATTTTTAGAGGAAAGCCTACATGGAAACGTTCTCCTCCATTCCAGGGCCAGCGATGGAGGAAAATGTTGAGAAAAGCAAAGAGAGCAGGAAAATAAAAAGCCTGGCTCTTAGCTCCCACAGATGCAAGGAGACCCAAGAACCAGGTAGAGCCTTCTTGTGTTGAGTCCTTAAAAGCTTCATTGTGATGCCTTTGCAAGAACATATTTATTTTGTTTCCTGAGCCGTATGAGCAGGGCATTGTATCTGCTGGATTAAGGCAGCTCTGTGCTGCTCCGAGAACTATGAAATCCCTCCTCTGTCAGGCTGATGTGAAAGGATCCCATTCATCTGGGCACTCCCGCCCGGTGGGGTCTGCTTAGCATTCATCCCAAAGTGCGACAGAGCTCCTGCTGCTGTCTCTGCCTCACACTGCTCCTTCCCTCCTCTCCCACCTCCTTGCTGCCCCACATGTGCCTGCAGCCAAGAAAAGAGAATAGGGAACCGTTGCTCCGTGCCTGCTCATGGGATGCTTTCCACTCATTGCTATGCAGCAGGCATTTGCCCCAGTACCCTACTTCACGGCAGTAAATGGTCCTGGCCCTGCCAGCGACGTGCGGTGCAGCAGATCCAAGGGATGGGAGGGCAGCCACGGGTGACGACATGTGAATCAGCAGCATGGGGCACTGACCAAAACGAGCAGGCAGGAGGAAAGGGTGCGTGTGAGCATGAGTGTGAGCGTGCTTATGCACGCATGGAGCTCGACATGTGAAGGGGGACGTGATGTATGGGAGCTGGGAGAGGCAGGAGGGGATGTAAATCAATGGAGCAGCTTGGTGTTGCAGATGTTTGGGAGAGATCAAGGGCTTGGCCAGTTTCCGCTTTCTTCTCCTATGTTTGCTTTAATGGTGACCGGCCTTTGGGTTTTGTTCATAGTTCGGATTCCTGATACGAAGCCAGATGCTATTTATTTGCTCTAACTTTTCTTTTCTAACATCTGTCTGGGGTCTGACCTTTTTTTTTTATTGGCAACTCCTGGTTAGAGGCAGTGTTGGGGAAAATTGAGAGAACAGCTCTTGAGAATTAGGCATTGTCCAAGCCAGACACTAAGCAATGTTTCCTTCCGTGCTTAGACCTTGTCCAGATGACGTTGGACCTGTGCCTGAGCATCTGTGCTCAACAAAGCTCCCACATCACTTGTACCTGAGAGATAAGGATGGCTCTAAATCAGTGCAGCCCATTCAGCATGTGGGACTGAATGAGCAGCCGTTGCTCAGAGCTGTTTCTCTGTCTGAGGATGGTCATTTCTGTGTGCAAATGAATTTACAGCCTTGTCAGTTGAAACTTAGGATTGAGAAATGGGTTGGTCAGCCTGGACTGGAGGTTGAAGCTTCAGGCAGGCTCCATTCTTGCGGGCCAGCAGTGACAGAAGGAATTGCAGGCACAGATTACAGTCAGGGGCAGTGTCTTGTCCTCCTGGGCCCCTCTGCATCTCCCACATCCTGGATGGACTGGATGGGGTACAGAGGATTCTCCGATGGGTTGTTCTGTCTGTCTGTGTGGCCCTCGCAGCAGAAGGAAGTATCCAAAGTCTCCTTGGGAAACGAAGAGCGTAGCGACAGCGGAGGAAGCCAGCCAAACCTCTCAGTGTGTGGCCACGTTGGACTTCAGCTTTGCCCATCAATAACACCATTTATTGTTTTTAGAGGGGAAAATATACGTTTGTGAAAACAGCATTTCCCAAGCTGGAGAAAGGGGTCTCTGGCGTGGTGTTTGCTGCCTTCAGGGCCCCTCCAGAGGCATCACATTTCACTCGAGTTGTCATTTCTGGTTACACTTCCAGCCCTTTCTATTAACGGTGGGCAAGGAACAAGCGCCCCTTTCTTCCCACCACCGGACTTGCATGGATATGTGGGGGGAAGCTGGTCTCCGAAGAAAGGACTACTGAGGAGGGACAACCCCACTGCACCCTCCTGGTGATGGCTTGGCCACATCCTGCAATGGCAAGAACACGCCTGGAAGCCCGGGAGCAACTGAAACTCCATCCCGATAGCTGAGCGCTGACCTCACTGGAGACACGACGTAATCACAGCGCTCGGGAGAGAATGCCCTGGGGACCGGCGGCTTAGAACACTGCTGCCTTATGCCTGGAACAACACTGCCAGTCTTCCAGCCTTAAGAAGCTCCAGTCTGTTGGCAGGATGCTGCTCAGGGCTCTCAGGAGGCTGTGGGATTCGGGGAAGCTGAGCGCTGGCTCCAGTGGGAGCCCCAGGCTCCACTGATGCCTCCAGGGACCTCTACTGAGTGTCATTGCAAAGCAGTGAGCAGGCAGCGATGTCTGCTAAGGGGCCTCTGTTGTCAAGATCTTTGCTGGTTTTGGTGGTGTGATTTACAGGACCAGCTGTTGAATGCAATAGAAGCAGTATCATAGAATCATAGAATCATAGGATGGTTTGGGTTGGAAGGAACCTTAAAGATCGTCTCGTTCCTGTCCATCCCGCATGGGCAGGGACACCTTCCACTAGATCAGGTTGCTTCAAGCCCCGTCCAACCTGGCCTTGAACGCTACCAGTGATGGGACAGCCACAGCTTCTCTGGGCAAGCTCTTCCTGTGTCTCATGACCCTTACAGAGGAGATGTTTTCCTAATATCTAATCTGATCTCCCCTCTTTCAGTTCAAAGCCATTCCCCTTGTCCTGTCACTACAAGCCCTTGCAAAAAGCCCCTTTCCACTTTTCTTGTTGGCACCTTTAGGCACTGGAAGCTGCTCTAAGGTCTCCCTGGAGCCTTCTCTTCTCCAGGCTGAATAAGCCCAGCTCTTCCAGCCTGTTTTCATAGAAGAAGTGCTCCAAACCTTGGGACATCTTTATGGTCCTCTGGGGCAATGGATACCTCTCCTAGGGGTCTTCTTTACTGCCCAATCCATTGCAGCTCCCACTGCAGTCAATGGAATGAATCCAACTACCCAGGATCAACCTATGGGTGTTCGATCACATACTTTATACACTGACTATTGACTTCAGCATTCCACTGCTGGCTGTTACTGTGCTGTCCAGGGTCAGCGTATGACCTCTAAACAAAGTGCTATCAGCTCCCTTGCACCCAATCACTCAGACCCTCATCACACTGCATTTTGGTGATACATCCTGGTTTAATACTAATAGGAGTGGGATCACTGTCAGGCATTTCCAGCCCTCTGGAAGGAGAATATAGCTGAAGTTGCAAAGATGGTGAATTATTTTTTGGAGACAAGGAACAGACAAAATCTGTACATTCAAGAAGATTCCTTAAGATATAAAAGGTCTTCATTACACTGTAGGAATCAGCAGTCTCATAACAATTCGTTTTATGTGGCGTTTGCTAAATAGAAGCCAGCTCTTTCTAAGAATGGGTTTTCCTGAGAAATTCCTACACTAATGTAAGCAATCTGCCTATGGAAGGGGTGTTACTCATCCTCTTGGGGCCTCATCCAAACGGGGGTGTGAATCTGTCACAGTTCCCTGGGGCTCAGCTGCGCTCATCAGCTCCAGAAGGAATGGTTCAGGCTTCTGAACGCTCTGCATATCAGCCAGGACGTGCTGGCCAAGCCTTCCTACACGTATGGCGGGGAGCTGAGCAAGCAAACCACACCAGCTATATTTCCTGAGTGTAATTTGTGCCTAAAACACCAGCAACCCTGCTTCTAAACATTGCCAGGCTCCTGCTCCTCCGGCCGCACACATGTGGTCCAGCTAGAGAAGAGGATTTAATGATACCAGACACATAAGCCGTGCTCAGTCCAGCAGGATCAGCTGAAAGATGAAGGTCCTGATGTGGTCCTAGTTTTTCCACTTGGATCTTTGGGCTGCAGGCTGGGAGGATCAAAGAGAGTTTCTAGAGCACAGCTAACAGGTCTGTAAGCCAGCTCTAAGCCATTGAACCATCAACTGATGTATCTGGCAGGGGTGAGACCCAGCAGGGAGCTGTGCCTGGGACTGACCACCCAGCCAGGATCAGGTGTGATGCAAATAATGACTGGCATTTGGAGGACTCCAGCGGAGTTTCTTTAGTCATTACATGATTCACACACTGGTAAATGTGAATCTGTCGTGCCCTGTGTGATCTGAGGAGGTCTGCTGTCCCTTGTCATCATAAGAAGGCTGGGCTGGAAGACAGAACAGTTCAGAAGGGGACTTAGAGACAGAAAGTCTTTGATGAGGAAAAAGAAACATCCAAATGATTCTTCTCTCAGTAATTTTTGCTGATTATAAAGCCATTGACTGCTATCCCCAAAGCCTCCCTGCATGAGGGAGCTTAATCACCAATGACAACTTCTTGGCATATTCCGAGTTGTCACTGATGAGAGCACACACCAGACGCCTCCACCCAATAGCAACACCTACCCTGACAAAATGAAGCCTCCACGCTGTTCTCAGCTCCATCACTCACTCTGCCAAATTCTCTATGTGTGTGCTGCCACACCATGATGTTAGCTTAAGGTAGCTATGGATGTCTCAATTGTTTACAGAGCATCCTTCTAACAATACACACATCATCTCATTTCAAAAGCCATTTTGGAACTGTATTAGGCTGACTGGAGATTAGAATTTATAAACTGCTTGATTCTGTTCATGGAGCCTCCTGAACACCTTGGACACTACAGGTTGGGATGTGGAGACTCTGCAGACAACTTTCAGCTCCAAGATAATATGAGGCAACAAACAGTATTGTCAACGGGGAAAAAGAAGGAATTGCTGGGCCACAGGAATCCGGGGTGAGCTTCATCTAGACCCAGTTTAAAGCTTCACCTAAGCATCACAACCAACCAGCCCTTCCAGCCAGACGGGAGAGTGGTCTCAGTCGTGAGTCAAGACTCCTGTGCTGAACATCCAAAGGCACTGGCTAAGCCTCTTCCCTTTCCAGACATAATCCTAATTGCCAGCGCTTGGCAGCCACTCCATCATGAGCAATAAGGGAAATTCATATTTTGTGTTTTAAATGTGTTTATTAGCCAAGAAGTTATCACCTGAAAGTGGATGCCAGGGCATGTCCAGAAACCTCTTTCCCTTCAGCTCCCCCCAACAATGTAGGTACTGTAACGTCTCATGGCAGCTTGGTACCAGCTTCAGGGCTGCTAAAGCTGTGTATAAGTCTAACGAAATCCAAGGGTCTTTTTTAATGTCACAGAGTAACTTTTTTGAATGACTAACTCAGAAGGAAAGCTTTTTGAGAAGCTTTACGGTCACTGGAGGAAATCTGTGAGTTGCGATGTGTGGCTATTTGATGATGGAGAGCACGTAAAGCGATCTCTTGGGATGGAGCTGGCGTGCCTGCTCTCTTTATGCTTGTGACCTGGTGCAAATTCACTTTCTGGTCTCGCAGTGTGAATATCCC
>JANHGB010041959.1:0-31697 GCA_026283785.1 Coracopsis vasa
AATGGTATCTCAGGGAAACAGTTATAATTTCATTTCTCTTAATATTCTAACACTGCACTGTAGCAGACACCTGCAGTTTGCTCACAACAAATCCAGACTAGCAATGCTCCAAAGATATGTTTAGGGAAGTGCACAGGGTAAGTGTCTGGGGTGGTGTGTAGAAATTATTTCAGTCAGTGGAGCTAGAATTAGAATTGTTTTCATAGTTGTTTTTTTTTTTCACCCTCCCAAAAGAAGCCCTAGAACCAGGCTTTAATTAATGAGCCTTAATGAGCCTTTCCTTTGGTTTCACCTTGCAAGATTTAACATTTCAAGCAATTACAGCCTTTCAGTAGGAATTCAACATTTCTGTATTGTTGTAATCTGTCTTGTAGAGGCCAAGAGAAATATCTACTGGTTCAATTTGCTTCTCTGGCCATTATAGATACACTTTACTTTTAACTCCGTGACAGTATGAGCTCAGGTGATTTATCCAAGCAGGTTGCCTATGAATAGTGTACAGGTGCAAACACTGCTTTTCATGCCTGTGATGTGCCCACTGTAGGGGTTTGTATACTTTTGGGTACTCTGCAGCTTCGCTGGCTGTTGATTTATCTGTACAGATTGCCAATAGGAGCAGCAGCTTTTCTCAGGAAGGCAGAGTTCTGCACATCTGGCTGATAGCAGCTGGAAGTGACCATTGAGGCAACAGTCTTCACAGGTATTCTCCGTGATCAGACCATGCTTCACTTCCCCAAACTTTTGCTGTGCTACTCATAATACATATACAAATGTCCATAGTCAAATATGTGTTATTTCCTCTGTTCTTATTTCTGTATTCTCTCTGTTTTCCCCGGTTGCCTCAAGTCAATAGAAACCAATGGCTAATTATAGTGTATATCCTTATGTGCATTTTCTAGCACATTTTTTTCTTTCAGCTTGGCCTTCTTTCCTAGTGCTTCCTTTAGCTGGCCATAGTTTGGTTCGTGACTTTCAACACTTTGAACACACAGGGGAGAAAGCTTTTCCTCTGGTTCTGTGGGTTTTATAGGGTTTTATGACCTCCTTATAGACAAGACATGCACACTGGGTTGAAGCACAGAGCAAGGAGTGGAGCTCCGCTGCCCACTTGGAGAGTACCATGTATTTTCTGGTCCTCCTGCAAGTGCAGCATCACTGCCTTGGGCAGACACAGACAGCAGAGCCTGGCTAGAGACTGCCTTGGAGGTGAGGGCTGAGAACCTCAATTTGAGAGTGACACAGGTCAGCCTCTGCTCAATCCTCCTGGGAGGGTTTATCCTGATGGCTAATGCGGCACAGAGTTCAGTGGAAGCACGATTTGATCTGCAGCTCAACTTTTCAGAAGGGTGTGAAATTCTCCCACCACTTTGTTCCTTCTTTTGTGTCATTGCTGAGCTTGCTGAGTTACTGAAAGCAAACTATTTAAGTGTTTGAAGGTGTAAAACTGCCCAAAACAGCTCCTTGCAGGGAGAAAACTACAAAAAACAGGCAGTGAAATTCATCAGCAGAAACCCCAGCTGTTTTCTGGGTGGGATACGAGTGTTACTGTCATGGATCTAACTAGCAATCCCTCTTCGGTCCAGCAGGAGATAAAAGCAGGTTCAGAGAGCAGAGCAATGGTCGCAAGAAACATTTTTATTGGTAAAACTTTCTTGTCAGAAGTCTTGGCAGCTGGTAATTTTCCTGATGTTGTGGTTCCAGGGAATTCGGCTTTCTGTCAGTATTTATGTATCGGCAAAGGTAACTCTGGAAACTCAATAACCAGCTGATTGCCTAATTTCTTTCTGAATCGTGCTGAGCTCAAGGTCTTTAAGGTACCTTATTACAAACTATAATTGTGTTGTGTAGTAACATGTGTTTTGTTACACAGCACAAATGTGTTTCCCTTCTATTTGTTGCATGCTTTTTAACTAGGACATCCCTTACTTTACAGAAGCAAAGGATAAATAAAAACACCCATTTACTTTCTCTGAATCATTCAGTCCTTTGTATGCCAGCCAATAAGCACCCTGACCTGGTTAAATGCTGTGTATGTGTCTGTGTAGCCCAGCTGTGCAGTATGTGTTGGTTGCAAGATGAGATCAGTTTCCATTAATTTTCTTGGGAGTCTTCTTGCATGTAAAAGAGAAAGTGCAAACAATTTACAAACCAAGGCACAATGGCAATGCCAAGCTCCCTTCCTAATATAAAGTCTTTGTGCAGAAAACCGGAACCTTGGTTCTGTGTATAGTATGGTAGTACTGGAGAAAAAGAATACTCATGAGCAAGATAACCAGAGGTGGCATCTGGTCAGTGCTACCCAGGTGGGTGTTTCAGGTGGTTCTAGGTGCCTGTTCCTGTCTGCCACGCCATTCATTCCCTCCTCCACAGAAGACTACAAGTACAGTACGCTGCTATGTCTAGGAGGGGCTTTGAGTGCTGCATGTGGTAAGAAAAAGGAGTTTGGTGCTTGAATCAAAACCTGATGAAATTTGTGGTGGCTCTTGTGTCCCAAGGGATTTCATTCCCTGGTCTCACATTGTACCTCACGAAACCTCAGTCTTTTGCAGGAACTAACTTTATACTGTTTAAAGGCAAATGACCTGTGTCTAAAGAGCAAGCCTGTTGCCCTCGTATTGATGTACCAAGCCTGGCTGTGGAGTGCATTGGTAGTTACAACAAGAAAGTATGAATTTAATACAGATGAAGCAGGAGGGACAGCAGGATATAGGTAGTGGTGAACTGCACTTCTGGACAGATGTTCCTTAAGATGTGCTTAGGAGTGGCTGGGATCACACGTGGCCTGATTTTGTGTGGACCACTGTGGTGATGATGATATAATGAGTGTTGTAAAAAAACAGCCCAAAACCAAAACACAACAAAGCAAACAGATGGAGTGAGGGATGTAATTGCTGGCTCCTGATGCTCTCATCTGACCAGATGCTGGCCCGGATCAGTGGGAGATCCTCCATAAACACGGGATTTGGTGGAAGAGCTGACGTTTCTCACCGATGCTCCTTAATTCCTTCCTCCACAGGGAAATTGAGCCATGTTCAAGTTTTCTGGGTTTCTTGACCTCCTAATATAGCACAATAGTGTCTTTTGGCTGGCAGTGCCAGCAACCATAGGAATGTTCAGGTAACTCAGTGCGAATCCTTTGCTCATCACCTGCAAAGAGGGAGTCCTCAGTATTGTGCAGGTGATTTCTTGCATGTCCTGGTCGAAGTCCAGACCACACTGGGCTCCAGCAGTCTGGATTACTAGTTTCAGGTGGGGAGGTGTGGCGTGATAGCGTTTTTTGTTGTTTTGCCTAGCAACAGAATGTTTGGCACTGGGTGGAAGCTGCCCAGGGCTACCATAGATAGAGGGATTTGGAGCAGTGGAGGATGTGCTTTCCCCCTCCACTCCCTTTTGTTTGTCCTGGCTCTCTTTTTGCCTTTTGGAAGAAGGCAGAGGGAAAGGGTAGATTTGCTCCCTGAATGAGGTGAGCCCTGTTCAGCCAGGAGTGGTAAGGGTTGTCCTTGATAACAGGCAAAGGCACAGAGCGGGGGATGTCATCCGCAGATATATCAATGCCAGGTAAATTCCAGAGAAAATTCCAGGGGGAAACCATTTCTGTCAGAACTCCAATTATGTTTTGTTACTCTTCCTCTTCAGAGCCCCAGCAATCCCTGGAAAGAAGCCATAGAAATACTAGTTAGTCCAGCCCTCGCTCACCTCATCAGTCTGGACTCACAGTAACTCGCCTCAGAGCGCTGAGGGCTTCAAGCAGCTATCAAAACTCAACTTTGCTCAGTCCTGAACTGGAGCTCAGGCTCTGTTGTTTTGTATTTGCCTCCAACTAGACAAAGCAGATTTTGAAAGTCACTGACTTGTATTTCAGAAAAGCTTCACATCAGTAAAGCAGAAAAAACACCTTATTCTTCGAAATAATCAGATAGTGTATTCATTTATACAAATTACTTATTGGAACATTGAGTGAAAAACAGAGGGAGACAGAAACCACAGAAGACTCTTTAGGCAGAGAAGTCAGCAGAGAATTGTTCTAAATCTACACACAGGTAATACAGTGTACAAAATAACTTTACTACTGAAACTATGTGAACTACAGAATCGCACTGTGGGTTGTAGTATTATGTCCGTGCTCTACTCCTGGCTTTGCTGGGGGACTTTGGATAAGTTGCTTCTAAGGATATTGAAATAATTTAACTTTAATAATCCAAGTCCGCTAACCCCAAACCCATCTTGCATACACTGCCAGCAGTGCTCCTGATGAGCCAGTATGGGACATACAGCATTAAAACAGAGGTATGGACAGCCAGACTCCTCGCCTGTGGTGTGTCGCTCCAGCACGGCGGGGAGGACACAATGAAACAGCATTGATGCCAACAAACCTCAATCAGACTCTACCGCTGCCCATTTTTCCTTACAAATTTCTGTCCCTGAGCTACACGATTAGCGCAAACCCACAGGCTATCTTTAGGGTCGATTTTGCAGCCAGTGACATCGCCGAAGGAACAATCCCCATAACCCGCTGGTTTTAAGTGCGATTCCGCTGGTATTACACCAAGCCGTGCTGCGGGGTAATCGGTTTCAGCCAAAAGCGGCCTCCGCTAGGCGCCCACCGGAGCGCTAACAGAAACCAGCGGCCTTTCCAGGAAACCCCAGCAGCTGGGGACGCCGAGCCCGGCGCACACACACCTCCCCTCGCTGAGAGAGAGCGCGGAGCACAGCGCGGAGCTCCGCCGGGCGCGGCCGGCCTGGGCCCTGAGGTGGGCTGCGGTCCGCCCACATCTCCAACAGCCACAACACAGACGAGCACCCCCGCACCACGGACAGCGGCCCGATAGGCGAGGTGAGGGGTGGGGTGGGACACAGGACACCCCGCCGCCTCCCAACCGTACCTCTCAACAGGTAGCATCCCGACGGCTCGGCGCCGCGCCGGCAGTCGTCAGGCGCAGGGACGCGCGGCCAGGGAAATGGCGGAGGGGGCGCTGCGGCAGCCGGCTGGCCCCGCCCCTCCGGCCGTCCCGAGGAGGCGGTAGGGCAGCTCTCGGTGGGGTCGGTGTTTGGACACTAACAGGACCGTTGGGTGCCGGCTTCAGGGCGCCGCTCCTTCCGGAGCGGGGTCCCCGCCTCGCCGCTGGTCGGAGGTTCCCCGGCGAAGCACAGCTTCCCTCACCCGCGGAAGTCGCTTTCTAGCCTTGTTTCGCTTTTACTTCCATCCTCTGATGCTCGGTGCTTGTTGTCGGGAGGGAAGTCTCTGCGGAAGGGTGCGAAAGTGCTTGCTGATCTCCTTGCTCCTTAATGTTGAGGGAGCGCGGTGCTGCTGATCGGGGTTTTGTAAATACTTGCCTTAACGGGGGCTGAAATGGGTAAGGTGTTTTCTGCCACAGTGTTTTCCGATAGTGGAAACAGCAGCATGTGGTACTGAATGCAGCCTATATCATGTAATGTGAGGGATCCTCACGAGAAGGTCTTGGTAGCTACCTGAGGTGAGCAAGGGGTAAGAACCAGGCCTGGCTAGTGGCCATGTCTCACTGGACCTGCAGCCGCACTGTCTACACCTCCTTGTCTGTTGGCCTCCATTTCTTCACTGATGGAGACGTGTAATTTTAGGAGTTATTTGGCAGCTGAACATGAGGTGATGCTGCACCTCCTTAAGCCAAACAAAGAAAAGCAAACCTGAGGTTTCCAGTTTCAGGCTGTTTTATCTGTGAGGCATTTCTAATTTTTTTAACTGTTTTGGGTTGGTTTTTTTTGTTTGTTTCTTTGGGGGTTTTGGGGAGTTTTGTGTTTGGATTTTTTTTGGTTTTGTTTTTTTTTTTTTTTTTAAAAATTATCTTTACAAAAATACCTCATTTCCTGCCATTTTTGCAGAAGCTCCCACAAACTTTTTTCCTGCCTGTCAGACAAATTCGCTGGTCGCTCAGCACAAAGTGAATCTTCTGTCTGACTTATGTACAGGAGGGATAAAGCACCTGTAATGAAGGGTGAAGGAGACCTAGAACTCAGTTTTCACAAATTTTGGTTAAGTCAGCAGGTCATAGCTATTACCAATCTAAATTGCCTCCCATAATGATCTGTCTGTGACTTAGAGGTAAATGTATCCATTAATGCTGAAATACTACTTCCACTTATAGCTGTTCCTGATTCTAGCACTCAGCAAAGTCCTCTCACTCAGGTCATGACCCAGTGCAGACAAGGGAGGAGGGTAGGACTACAAGCAAGGAGCAGTGAAGATGTGGCTAGTGCAAAATATAAAGCCTCTCTATTTTGGCAACTCAGCTTGCATTTCCCATAAAAGAAAAAATGTGCTGAGGCCATAGCGATGCTCAGCTATATTCCAGGAATAAAAGTCTGTATGAGAACTCCAGTAGTTTTTTTTTCTTTTCTTTTTTTTTTTTTTTTTTGTGTGTGTCTGTGGGTGGTTTTTTTTTGTTTGTTTGTTTGTTTTTTTGTTTTTTCATTTGTTTTGGGGTTTTAATGTAAAGAATAGCTCTATCTGTTGCACTTCATGTGAAAAACAGCCTGTAGAATTTGTAAGTGAAATGAGGAGCCTGGCCCTGGGCTCTGCCATAGTAAATGCTGACAGTATTCTTCAAAAAAAAATTGGGAAGAAATTGCACAGACACACACTTTTTTGGTATCATACCCAATTATTTTGTTAGTCCTGTTAACGTGTGTGTGTATGTGCACATGTGTGTGTTTTTACATAAATATCCATTTGTGTGCATAAGTCTGAGTTTGGGGCAGGAATCTTAACACAACATGCCTGGGTTAAAAGTTAGATTTTAACACTGGTAAAGTAAGCACCCTTTCTTCCCAGCTGCCACTTTGCTGTTCAGTTTTTGAGTGCAGGGATGTCTGGAAGGAAAGTCTCATCAGTCTAGACTGACACAAGGTCAGATCCTAACTGCCTGGGAAAGCCAAAGCTTGTGGAGCTTATTCAGAGGTCCAAAGTATTCACAGTATATCGCAACCAGCCAGCCTGCAACGTGATAGAAAGATCATTCAGCTTGTCTCTGGAGCTACTGTGTTATCTAGACAAGCCAAAAAGTTGCCAGCTGTAGGCAGGTCTGTGAGTGAAACTGCTGCTGTAGAACTGGAGGAGTAAGCTGCTGTCCTAAACACACATGGTGGTTCCCATGCTATGCTGCACAGAATGGTAGTTCCCAGCCCTTTCGGAATAATGTACCATTGTCACACCTCCTGTCTTGTGACTGCTCAGCCTAATTGTCCTCAATAGTTTTCACTATTGGAGATAACCATGTGTGTATGCCGTACTCCAGGACTAGCAGCAGCATGAAAATAAATCAGATGATCATTTCAGAATAGCTCAACAAGCTGGTATTTGTCTTGAAGTTGTGCACTGGTACCTCCGTCTCTTTCTCTGATATGAAGGAAATTCCTAGTGTGCACATCTTATTTGGTTTGACCTAATTGCTGCTGATAGCTTCTTCTGCTTGCACACAGACACATCCTGTTTTCTACCTTTGATACACTGTATTGACCTTTTCAACTGTATTATTGTTACTGGGGATTTCAGGTTGCAAAATTATTGCTACAATAGTTGGCTACTGATAAGTTTGTTGGTAAAACTGGCCCATTGAGAAGAAAGAGAGAATAAAGAAAGACGTAGAAAGACAGGACTGAGGTGCTCTTATTTTCTTTGTGAATTCATGGGGCACGCATTTCATCTCACACATCCAAATGAGATACTTCCAATTTTTCCATGTCCTGCATTATTTCGTTTCTTCTCCTTACATCCTTTTGCTTTTCCACTGCTGATACCTCTAGTAAGAGCCAATCATAGAATCATAGAATAGTTAGGATTGGAAAGGACCGTAAGATAACCTAGTTCCAACCCCCCAGCCCACTATTTTAAAGGCAGGGTTTCACTGAGCATATAAGTGCTGGGTGTTTAAAAAGTAGTTTGAAGTGTTTCAAGCTTGTCTTCCAATTGATATGCTTACTGTCAGCATTAGAACCAGTGCAACTGATTTAATGTTAGTGTTAGGGAGCACATTCAGACAATTTCCAGATGTAGGAATATATATTTATATATAACATTCTCTGATTATTTACTTCTGACACATCTCTTTCTATGAAATCTTATTTCTGTTTCTGCTATCTTCATTTTGTTCTGAGCTCAGCTGTGTGGACTGTTCTGAAACTTCCACAGATCCAAAACTAGGAGAGCTAGGTTTTTATTTTTTTTTATTATTTTTATTTTTTTTTTATTTGTTTACAGCCTCATAATTTTTTGTGTATGTTCATGATTTGCAATCTAGAATCAGAAAGAAATGAAAGATGTGCAAGATTTTAAGAAGTAATTTTTAGTATTTCCTGAATAAAGAAATTGGAATGTGATCTTTTTTTGGCCTGGAGGTGATGCTGTTTCTCTAGGAAAAAACTTTGGAAAAGATATTGAAGAGGAGCACTTTGAAAATCTTGTAGAAAGTACTTGCATTAAAGCTAGATATACACCTATTTATGCTCTTCAACTTTGTGTAAGTAAGATTTCATCAACATTTCGGAAGACTGAGACCTCTCTCAGCTGAATTCAAGTGTACTTTATTAAACCTTCCAGCGTATCATGGACCAGCACACTAAAAATAGGAGCCATTTTGAATTTTCTTTTATTATTCATGCAAATCTTTAATGTGTCTTCTTGTGTTGGTCATGTGCTCTGACATGATTTCAGATCTGTTGCTGGGGGAGAGGTGTGGTTTCTGTGCAAGTTCCCATGAAAGATGCGTATGCTTATTTGTTTTGAGAAATTTAACTGGGCAAAGCTGTGAGTTTCAGTATTACTTCAGAACCTCAGAAATGACTCAATTTTTACCACCTTTGTATTTTGTCTTAAATTGTAGTATATGGGCAAATGTTTGAATTTTGGCCCAACTTCCTTGTCCTTTTGTAGTCCTAGCAAACTGGTGTGATCCTTCCCCTTTTTACTAAGAAATCTTCTGTTTCTTGAAAGATTGCTAAAAATTCAGTTTCAGTTTTAGATATCTCTGGGATGTGGCCTGTCACCTTCAGGTATCATCTGTGTCACCCCTGTGTCTTACCTTGCAGGCAAATTAATCCAGATGAGGGAGAGAGCTTGCTTTATGTTCAACTTGGGTAGGTGGAGAAAGGTGTCACCTACTGCCTTTGGTGGTGGGGCCTGAGTTGCCATACATTTCTGGTGGGATGTCAAGCACAGCCTGTGATTATTTCTTGAATATAGGGGAAGGATTAAAGTTCTGGAGCATCTCTGCTACGAGGAAAGGCTGGTGGAGCTGGGTCTGTTCAGCCTAGATAAGAGAAGCCTTGGGAGCGGGGGATCTGACCAATGTATATAAGTAACTGAAGGGAGGGTGTCAAGAGGATAGGGCTCTTCTTGTTGGTGCCAGGCAATAGGACAAGAGGTAATGAGCATAAACTAAAACACAAGAAGTTCCAGCTGAACATGAGGAAGAACTACTTACTGTGAGGGTGATCAAGCACTGGAATAGGTTGCTCAGAGAGGGTGTGGAGTCTCCCTCCCTGGAGATATTCCAGAGCTGTCTGGACATAATCCTAGGTGACCCTGCTTAAGCAGGGATCTTGGGCTAGATGATCACTGGCGGTCCCTTCCAATCTCAACCATTCTGTTATTCTGTGAGTGTAGGACTCTAGGATAGGTTAGACAGTGGGTACAGGGTGTTTTTCTTCTGCATAGGTATATGTTCCACTGTTCAATACGTTCAGAAATCACCTAGAGAAGGGAGCAGGTAGACAAAGTTTACTGCTAGTGTGAAATTATGCAGGGTAGAAATATTTTGCAATACTTCCCAGCTGTCACTGGGGTACTGGATAGTTTAATGTGACAGATGAAATTAAATGTTAAGGTATGACTTGACACTTAACTCATTTTTACATCATTCCTGAGGTCTGTGCTGCTGGCTACTGCATGAGACAGGTATAGCTGAATTTTGGATATAATGAAGTCTGACTGAGCATGTGTCCTTATAGCTGCAGAATGAGGAGGACAGCCTCAGACTGCAGGACATTCAAGCCTAGGATAACAGAATTTTGTGAACATGGGTTGTTTCAGTGCCTGTGAACTCCCAGATGTTCCTTGTGGAGTTTCAGGTACTGTAAAGGCTCCTCACTCCACATGAACCTTATAAGCATAATGGCTCCAGGAATATAGCTGTGTTCCTACATACAACTGCCATGTAAAAGAAATAAAATCTGCAGGCATGCCAAGACATGTGAAACTTAAAATTCATAGACTTGGTGGCACTGTCTGCACAGGGAAAGATTCTGTTTCATGTCTGCAGAAAATGGATTGTCCATCGGATCTTGTCCTTGCCTAAGCCTCCACACCTGGGTTGTGGAGGTCCTTGCTGCTTCTGTCTTACATGCCTTGCACTGTGTTCTGCCTGTGTTGTATTTGGGTCATGTAGGTAATGAGCTCTCTCTGGGTAAAGATAGCTGTCAGGCTATCATGTGCATATGAAAAATGACTACTCCTGATTTCTGGTCTTTGGCTGGGATTTTGAGACACTTCTGTAAGAGTAATGACAAACACTACCTTTCAACACTGTTTGTTCTAGGGAACCTGTTAACTTTTCTCTAAAAACTGCTGCCTTAAGTAACCTTGGTCATTTTCTCGAGGGATATGCAGGTGCTAAACTGAATCCTTGCTTACCATGACCTGCAAAATTTAATTTGATCCCTACATGGTTTATCGTGTAGAGAATCACAACTGGAAACATGATACTGCACTTCCCTCCTTGGATTAGGGAGATGTAGAAGAAGAATGGTGACTCCCTGTTGTCTAGTAACACTTTTCACCCAAAAATCTGTTACATGCTCCTGGAAGAAAAGAACTAAAGATGGGAAGCATTTTCTCAGTCTTGTAGTGACTTTTATGTACCCTCTAAAATATGGTTTGTGTTTAAAAGTTGGGGTCTGAATAAGTCATTTGTTTCTGGCTAGATAATCAGTATTGGAAGCTTATCACTTGTTAAGTAGTCTTAAAAGTTTGGTTACATTTCTGTGCAACTTTACATCTCTGTGCTTTGAACATGGCTGTTTGCAAGCCAGGTGCACAGGTCAGTACTTTTAGCTTCAACGTTTTAATTTAGAGCAATGTTAGTGTGTCATTACTTGATTAAATACAGTATGCCCTTTTCCATCCTATTAATTAAATACATGCTCATGCATGTGAGATAGTTATAATACAAACAGAAAACTGTTTTTAAGTTAAAACAAACAACACAAAATCAAGACATTCACTAAATATTTTCTTACATTTAAAATGTCTCCTATAATGAGTACTTCCAGTGACTTAACACAATACTGTGTCATCACATAGCAGCTCTGAGTATAATGAAAACAACCATGGGAACCCTCCTACAAAGCCCCAGGGAAACATCCATTTCTAGACATGGAATAAACCATGGATTAAATTTTTGTACAGTTTAAATATAAAATACATGTGAGAAAATTCTGGTTTAATACTTATTAATTGGAAGATAGATTACAGAGAATTAATTTGCCTGGCTAATATCACTAACAACTTGTCATCTTTATTCAAATGATTCTGCTAGCTTTCGGTGCCTTGGTATAGCTCATAACTGAGATAGGATTGGATTTGGTATTGCACCAGCAGTGAATTTTGTACCTGGCCCATAGTTTCCACTGCCCGTAGCACAATAAATAAAACCAATATAGGTATAACTTGTTAAGCCACATTCTGCATGAACTCATGCCACCTCAGTGAAGTCAATTAACCTAGTAGGGGTTGCTGTAGGGTGGTACAGAATCTGGTCCCCAGTGATTTGTATTCATTAAAACCCAGCACTGATATAGGAGACTATCAAATGCTTTTTGGGGCTGCTAAACACTCAGAAGTGGTTCTAATTTATTTATTTATTTTCAGAATACTCAGTTTTGGAAGAACTGTAATCAGCCTGTCATTGATTAGCACCTGGTAGGGGTAGAGAGCTGCAGAAACTGCACAATCCTGGAGCATATGACAACATATTATTCCCAGTGTGGGACCATTAGTTTCACAGTTTTCTTAGATAAATATAAACACAGAAGCATGTAATAAGTGTTATTCAAGGCAGAGCATGCATCAGCTGTGACTTCACTGTCTGCGAGTTTTAAATTCAGTGGTGTCCCCAAGGGTTAATCAGTATTGATGACAACTATTCTTAGTCTACACCCTAAATGAAATGAACACTTATATTTTAACTGGTTTGCTTTGTTTATTCACTAACAGTGACATAGAAATACCAAAATAATAAAAAGATTGTTAGAGCTGCAGAAGGCTGACAGAGTAGTTAGATGTGTTTTGTATCAGGTAGTGTTCTGTAACAATCTCCATTGCCTTAGTCCTTTGGGAGAAAGACGATGCGTAGCAGATCTCTTCGGTGCAAAAGAATGAAAAATCCCAACACCCTTGGTTTGACGGACATGTGAACATTGTACCTTGGGGGAGGTTTATTTCTGTTTTCCCTTCTGTAACTTCAGCATCTGGAAAGCTGCCGGCTTAGACTCCTGCAAAGTTTTTCCTCAGTATTTGACAGGCACTGTACCTAACATGAAATGCATGCAAACCACAACATGGCTGCTAAACAGAGGTGATGAATTGTAGGTATTACTGTAGCCCTACAAGCATTTACATACATCTTTGGTCTTACTCCCACAAATTGTGTCAGTGAAATAAATGAGACTATTAAATCCTTACATGAGTGCATGTGAGTAAAAGGCCTTAAATGGTAAAAGTGTAAAATCTTCCGTTGCCCAGCAGGGGGATTTTCAGCCTACAAAAGCTGTCAGCATCATTTTGTTTGCAAATGACTGGCCTACATGTTAGTCTGGTGCAAATATTTCTGCTCTTCTCCTTGGGTTTTGAATATTCCTTTTAACTTTTGAATCAGGTAACTTTTTTTGCCTCACAGGAGTGTTTGAGCAGCTTGAGGGTAAAGAGCAAGTGAATGGGATTAGAAATTACCCAGCTAGTGAAGGGCTGTAGGCCCCATGTGCAAAATGTGCTGTGGTGGACCTGGGAAGTAGATTTCACAAATGTGGGCAGAGATTTCTCTTTCTGTGGGTATCTTGTTCTTGAAAGCCTAATTCTTGCAGTCTCAAACACTGAGCCTTGCTGTTTTAATGTTTTCCCTCCCTCGATGCTTTCCTTCTTGGAAGTAATCACTTAATGGCATGTCAGAGCCTAGGTAAATCATTGTTAATATTATAATAGTGCAATTTGCAGCTCAGCTGGCAGTAACCAACTGCAGACTATGTTTCTACATGGGATGATAATTTTTACCTTGCCATAAAGATATATTTCTATTAGCTCTGTAATGGGAAGCCCAAAAAAGAACACAGTTAAAATAGGAGGCTGAATAAAAGTGTGAAGGGAGAATGGAAGGAGTAATCCTGGAGAGTCCCGAGGAAGAGAGGAGTGTAGTTACTGTGACAACCAATCAGTTTCTTCCTCTTGCAAATCCAGTGCAGCCTCAGGTTACTGAACATCAGTGAACCTAAAACCCCTAGCAGTCAAATTTAAATTGTGTTCCGGAATGTGTCTGAATGTGTTGACACCCTTGGAAAATGGCAAGATTTCCTAAATGGCAGGGCTGAAGGGGGGAGCTGCAGAGGGGAGACTTCCCCTCCAGCCCTGCCTTCTCCAGAGGCTTCTACAGGAGGGCAGTGCATCTGATGTTTTTTTCTACAGCTCATTAATCCTTTATTTCAGACAAAAGTCTGAGGTCTTTGACAGCACTTTTAAGACCTGTAGCCTCCAATGCTTGTGGCGAGCAGCAGTATTACCACCTTAGCAAGAGTCAGTGCATTTCTCCTCCCCTTGTATGGATTTTTTTGCTAGTGTGAGCAGTTCCTTAATTATGGTACAGAACATTTTGCTCCAGCAAGAGCACAGACCAGTCTGGCCATTGGGCACTCAGTGGCTGCAATATTATGGAGAGTTACCTAGGAAGTTCATTTGTGTGTGTGTGTGTGTGTGTGTGTGTGTGAAAAATGACATTGTTTAGTCTGATTAGTATTCTTTATTCTGGGGAAATAATGCATAGTCTTGCCAGAAGATGGCAATTGGAAACAGTTATTGTAAAACTCCATTAATTTAATTTTACAATTTGGAACACCTTATAATAAAGAGATTGGGTTTGTAGTGGGGATGTGTTGTTAATTATCATTAGACCTCTGCTTTTGATTAATGCTGCTGATTAATTTCTATCCTTGACTTTTTCCAATTAAGGAGTACATGACTTAGTGCTAAACATGTGGGCATGTTGTCTAATTAGATGAAACAAACGTGCTGTCTGTGTAGGGAATTATTTTAACTTTTGGTAGTTACTTTGTACTAAGCAGAGGTAGTTCTGTCTCTTTGCGTGATGGCACACGAAACATCAAGATACCAGCAAGCGGCTTGGTGGGTGTGAGCCATTTCCTGATGGTACTTCTCTTGATTTACACATGCAAGAAATGATCACTCTTCTACTTCTGGTAGACATAGGGTGCTTTGGTTTATATCTTCTACATAGGCAGACACAGACTCTCAGTAAAGAGGAATCGAAACAAAACACAAGAAAAGGAAATATAGTCCTGTGCAGCTCTGACTCTTAAAACTGCTTAGGGGAAAAAAAACTACATTGCTTTCAAAAGAAGTAGCTCCCTGAGTATATTTAAGGGCCTGATAGAGTCTGCTGATGTATGTACTTGAACACTCTCTACTTTCTTCTCATTGAGGGCTGGAGGAAGCAGCTGCTTCTGCAACGAGCTCCCAGGACACCTCAGGAGAAGGAAAAGGATCAGCTTCAGTTAAACAACCTGCTGTCCCTCAGCTGCACCTCTCTCTGGTCTCCTTCCTGAAGGAGGTGGCCCAATCCACCTGAATGTAACAGTAAGATCTGCCTGGGAGACCTGACAAAAGTGAATGCTGCGTTGAGTGTCTGTCACAAGCTCCTATGTGAGTTTGTGCTCCCTCATTCTCCTGGGGAATGACTTACGTGCAGTTCTTGTCTCTCTTGCTTGCTGTCAGGACTTAAGGTGCTCTCCAAACTTTCCCCATGGATGGTTATAGTTCTGGCTGTCTGGGGGACAAGGCAATCTTCTTACTGCTGGGCTTTACTGAGAATAGAAACCAGCTAGCAAACTCCATCTATTGATCCTCAGCTTTGAATCCTGAAAGATTTTCAGAACAGAAGACTTTAGAATCAGAGGTTTGTCTCTCTTGTTAGCTTTGTGAGATGCAGTTTGAAGATCCTAGCTGGGACAGAACATGTGCAATACAGGTAGTGTATAAAGCAGGTACATCACATAGGTAGGATCTTTGAGTAAGTATCCCACCCCATGGGGGTTGACCCTAGTAGAGTCAACATTGCAATCCTTTCTGAACTAGCTTTCATACATGTTTTGTGTATGGGAGATAACAGAGGGCACTCAGGTCCCAGCAGAAGTCAGTGAGAGTTAGATACGAGTCAGATACCTGTTAATCTCAACCAGAATCTCTTGTTCTTTTCTTCCCTTCTCTTCTGAAATATGTGGAGAGGGCTACATAAGCATCACTGTTGATGCTTTGTTGTTTTCTCATGAAGTAAATAGTACCTAGTGCTTCACAAAGACAAATAACATTAACTCTACAGCTAGCAACTTGCCAAGAAAATAGCATCCAGCCACAATGCACAGACAAGTGATAGCCAGCTGCAGAGTAACAGAAATCCTCCTGTGCAGCTTGCCACAGACACCTACTCAGAGGATGTGTCTCCTGTATGTAGACAGGCTGCAGTTAACTGGCAGTTCCCAAGCTATTGGACAGTTGTCTAGAGAACAAAAAAAACCCAACAAACCCTCGTTTCAACAATCTAGGGGTTTTGGAAAGCAGCAGAACAACCTGCTGTCCTGTCCATTTGGTTAGTTAGTGCTAGCAGCCTCAGCTGGCATTAAGAACTGTGAGAAAGTTCATGAATACCCACAAGAGGAAAGATCCTGGCATTCTTTTTCTAGACTGTCTAAAATGGGCATCCTGATAATTCATTCAAACCCAGAGACCACTGGCTAGTGACAGGGACTTAGGGAAAAAACTTGAAAACAGGTAAGTATCTACTGAGCCAGAGAGAGACTTACTGAGCTGATCTATTTTAAACTTGCTGTTGTACAAAAGGGGGAGCTGAAGGAAAGTATTGGTCATTATTTCAGTTACTTGGTGTTCTGATAAACTGTGACTGAGCTTTATCTGCCTTCATACCTTCTGAATACCTTTTTGAGTTTGTAGGTTTATATATTGTGTGGTAATGGTGCTGAAGAGAGATGGTAACTTCAGCTAGTTCAATTCTTCCTGAAGTTTAAAGTGAGTAGACAAAGCAGTGCTGCTTCATTTCCAAGTAGAGGCAGTACTGGGCTTTGCAGTGGGTGCAAAATTTACGTGGTGCTTTGAGGTGTCTTCTATACAGTTTTTTGATGTGCTATTTCCCATGGTTCTGAAAAGTCCTTCCAAACTTTTCATGTTTACTGCTGTGCAAGGTCTCTTTTGATAGAGATTCCCAGTGATTAGATTGCATGTCTCAAATCCATCACACAAGCAATGTACAAGTAGTCCTGGAGGCTTCTCTTTGCCACCCAGCACAGGACTCCTGCTGCTGCTCCACATGTTCTTTGATCGTTTGCAGCACATTGTTCTAGTTGGATTATATCTCCTCCAGTACTTTTCCTGATCAGGAATTCTTCAGCTGCAGATAGACTTTTACCTTTGTCCTGCCAACTAAAGCCAACCAACTGCCTGATCAATGTTGGACAATGACATAAAAAGTATATTCTGTTAAGTTGTTCGGGTTACCAGCCATGGAAATGTTAGCACATTGCACTCTCATTACCATACACAACAGAATTAAATGTAGATTTCCAAGGAGGAGTAAGCAGAAGTTTGTGCACAAATCCCCATGACCAATGCTGTGGGATTTGTGCAGCCCTCTGAAACTGTCCCCCTTAGTGTATGTGAGAGCATTAACTCCTCATGGATGAATGTGTTATTGACTCTGAGTAAACAGCTCTTTTTAGAGACTCTACAAAGTGTTATTGGCCAATAATACACAGTAAATAGACAAAGAATTACACTGTGACAGTTAGAACAAAAGAGAGAAAGAGAAGGGTACAGATAATGAATCATTAATGATCAGGAGTTGTGCCTTGCTTTTTAAGAGTTGCCTGAGGGAGGTAAGTGGGAGGGCTAAAACTCCTCAATGTGGTATGGACATCAGGCTGGCTGTGGGCAACATTAAAAGATGATTTCTTTTTCATCTAAATGTGGCTTCCCTTTGATATAGCCAGGCTCAGTGCAGCCTGTCCAAAGGCTCTAACCATAATCTTATGCTATGTGCTTGTTTGAAATGTAAGACCAATAATAGAAATCTGAGGAAAAGAAAGGGTCTCAGAAGTAATATATTCTCCTTTCACTATGTTTTCTTCATATTTTTGGCTGACTACAACTTACCAGAATGTGTTTGGCCTACAAGTGCAGGGCTTGACTTGTTTATATTGGAAGAAAGACTGTCTTCACATTGCCCCGCTGTCTGCTCATCATATAAAAGAGAGCTATGCTCAGCTGCATTTAACAGAGAAGAGGAGGGAATATTTTTCATCTTTTCAATGATATAAAAAAACAGAGCTAATTAACTTTTACTCAGCATATTGAGAATTTCCTGATTTGCTTTAACAGAAAATCCCAGACCCTGAAAGGCAGTTGACACTTTCTTGAATGCAAAGATTAGCTCAAACCCCAATAATCTGATTTCTGTTGGAAAAAAATTAAACTTCTTCAGCTAACTGGCTACCCATTTATGACTGTGCAGGTGACTAGAACTGCACCATCCAAAAGCAGGAATCTGAAATTACAGTATTTGTATGTAATGGAGATGAATCCAATAATCACAGAAACAAGTGTACCTACTCTTAGTTTTGCTTTGTCTGTGTAGATGCAGCATCTATAGGAAAAGACGTACTTTGACAATTACTGTGCTGGGAACAATGGTTTCCTGCTGCTTTTAAAGGTTCCATGCCAAAGGGAACGTGACCCCTCAAAAGTAACCAAACATGGTGTAGAGAAATAGCCTCCACTGAGACAAACATACGGCAGGATGGCAACACATGGTAGGATAGAGATGGAGGATTGTATTTGCTCTCTGGATTATCTATCAATTAAATTTTAGCTAGCCCTGTGCTGAAATCAGTGGTTCACTGGCTGAAAATACAGAATAATCTAAGTAAAATCTGCAACTTTTTAATGACAGTTAAAAAAAAAAAAAAAAGCCTTCTTAAAAATGGGGGAGGGAATAAGGGGAAAAGTGGGATCCACAGTCTCCATATATGTTTGAGTATACAGAGCTAGATAGACATGTGTAGATACAGAAATACATATAAATGATCAACTTGTCTTATTTGTGAACCAATGCTGGTCTCTCGTCTTTAACCTACAGTTGCTCTTGGACTGTGGTTCTCAATAGCCAAAGCAAGAAAACCCTGTATAACTCCCAACAGGTACCATACATAGATTTCATTACTTACAATTTTAGTCTGTACATAGCTTTACAATTTTAATTCTAGCCTGTTTGAGTTGTGTGCAGAAAAAGAGTATGTGCCATCATTTCGAAGGCAAAATTACACTGGTTTCTTTGTCTAGGAATTCAGATGTGTAAGGGTTGTTTCTGAGACTCTCCTCAAAGTTATTTTTCTTTTTTGAAGTTGAAAAAAAAGTTAAAGACAAGAGTAAAAAAGTGAATGTGAGTTTGAAAGTGAACAGATGCACAATCTGAAATGGAGGCACTGTCTCAGCCATGTCTGACAACAAGCAACATTTATGAAACGGGCACATTGGGATTCACTAATGGCTCTTGAGCCTAGTGGGAAGAGCTGCTGAGGAAGAACCATGTATGGGCTGGAAAATGAAGTGAATATTATTAATTGGTCAAGAGAGAAGGCTTCCTCCAGCATCGCAAATGCAGTCCCTTTGTTCTCCTTCCCTTTACCCCTCTCCATCTGCCTCTGAGCTCTTCTGAATTAACTTTGCAACTCTTAACTTCTGATAAAACTGAGAAAATAGATGGCACAAGGCACCACAGGTGACCTCTTCTGAGCAGCTGGGGAGGGGGCATTTTCCTGGCAGGCTTTCAGGTTCGGCACTGCAGCGTGCCACTTCCTCTCCCTGTCCTGAAAGGGAAACGTCCTTGGCCTTTTGGGTTCACACCTCTCCTCCCAAGCGCTGGCCCGAGGATGCGGTGTCAGCAGTGTGATATGGAGGAGCAGCAGAGAGAGCAAAGAACAAGCGACATCTTTGACTTGTCGGCTGCCCCTGCGATGCTGTGCTGAGTCCAGGGCTTTTCCTGGCTTGGCACTGCTTTGCTGGCTGGGCTACTACCCTGCGCTGCTCTGGCAAGGCCTCTGCGATGTGCCACGGCCTGAGGCTGTTAAGTTGTCTTGTTGGTTAATTAAGGCTGGCTGCCTAGGAAGCCCATCTGTTCCCAGGTAAATTGTGTTGCTATTTTTTCCCTTTGGCAGGCATACAAAAGCTCCCATCCGTTCTTCCAAAGGATGGACGGGTAGTCTCGTGTGCCAGTTTGCATTCCTTCTCTGCTTTCCTGGAGGCACAACAGCCAACATGGAGTCACACTGAGACTGCCATGTGTCGGTATAAAAGACAGGGTAACACCCTCCCCTATGGCTCCACACTGAATGCTTGCAAAACATCCACTCCTCTTGCTCTGCTTCTGGCAGCTTCCATGTCCTTTGCTTTCTCTGGTGTCTCCTCTGGCTGCAGCTATACGGGCACCTCCTTATTATAACCCTGGTCCTCATCTGCTATACATCTTGTTAGTGCTTCAGAAAGGGACCTGAGAAGGGAAATGTTTACCTGGTGTGCAAGTGTGATAGTGAGCTTGGTGTGTCACACATATTCACACACAGGTTACTGTTGCTTACTACAGATTTATCCTTGCAGCATTTGCCCCAGTGTATAAAGAACTGCTCTTTCCTCCATTTCAGGGGCCGGGAGCTGAGGCACTACAAATGTATGGCATATGATCCCAGTTTGCCCAAAGCCTAGAAAATGCCCAGGTCCTAGCCACCTTTGCTGTTGCTCTGCTTTACATGACTGGGACATTGGGAAAGATCATGACTATCTCAGAAAACTGAGCTGTTGTCAACTGCACTTTAAGAGAGCCTTGCAAGGCCACAGCATGTCCACATTTCCCCTCTAAGCCCCTTTCTTCCCTTCCAGCTGTGACTGCTGTAAGCAGCACTCACCAGTGAAGAAGAGGGATTTTATGGGGGAACAGCTTGGGGAGGCAGTGATGCTAAATAATGACTTCAGTGCAACAAATTCTTATTTAAAAATTGAATTCATGATAGGTACCCAGATATCTGGGCCTGTTCCAATAGTAATTAAACAAATATAATAAGGAGGATCTTAATAAGGAGGAGCTTAAGAACAGTCTAAAAGTCATACAGAAACTGGGTGAGTGTGGGAACTGACTGTTCCTCTTTCCTCCAGTGCAAGGTGGGAATGCTGGGATGGTTGCAGCACAGCTACCCTATGCTAAGGGAACATGGCCACCCCAGGAGACAGGGAAGTAAAATAAAAGAAGTCTTAATGTTTTGAAAGCAGTGACCTTTGTTTCATCCCCTGTTTGAGTCTTGTGTGGGACTTGTCAACCTACCGCTGACAACACAGGTCCTGGCCAGAATGCTTAAGAATATGCTGAAATGGGAGAGCTTTTAGTTGTTTTTCATTTTTAAAAACTGATTTCCATTCTGAGTAAAAGGTAGGATAATATGTGAGGGAATCACTGTTGATCTCCAGATTGAACTGGAGATGAGAAGTTCCCCACCGCAGGCAAGTACATTGAAGGAGCAAATCTACAATAACTTTACTGGCCCTCCTAAGTAAGGAGTGCTGTAAACAGAGAAAAATGCAAAACAAATATTGCATGAAATGAAAAATACACAGTATTGCACTTACACAGCTGACAGAAAGAAAATGTCTCAGCTCTAAAATTTTAAGTAACACTGAGAAGGGACCAGTCCTGTGCGGGTAATGCTTCCCAAAACTTCTGGGACTGTGCTCTGAACAGGGCAGGTATTGTTGCATCTGCACTTTAGTGTCACATCAGCTCAAGTGTCAAAATAACTCTGCCTCTGGGCAGAGCTCTCCCCACAAAGCTGCATTTCTGCAGTCATGACAAGCAGAGTGTGCCTGGTGAATCAAGCTCCAGCAAGCCTGGGCTTGCTCTTTGTGGTTAGTGTGACGTCCTAAGGCTTCTGCTGGGCTTCCTGTGGCATCAGCTGTGTTATGTTTAAAAGCATGACTTATAAACCATAAGCCATTGGTTTCTACTAAACATTCATCAACTTTCTAGAAGGACTGTAGATGCACAGGAACCACCTGTGGTTTTATTTGCATGTATCCTCTGCTTGCTGTTTGGAGAACTGGCACTGCTTTGATCTGTCTCATGCAGCACTTCATGCAAGTGTGGTGGTGCTGTTCCATGCCTGTGCTCGAAGCTGCTGCTTAGGTCCTGCTGAAAGATCTGCAGTGGGGAGGCCCTTAGGCATGGGATAATTCTGCCCAAAGCAGGATCGTTGCCACAGTGGGAGAGTGCAGGGATCAGAGCGTCGAAGTTACTGCCCTGGCCTGAGGGTTGTCCTTGCCTTGGAGAAGATTGAACAGTAACCAGCCCCATCTGTCAGGACAGCCATGAAGCCATTGCTTTGAGCCTCCCTTGCCAATGCTGTTATAGCCTCCTTTCTCTGCCTTGCCATCTGAATCAGGAATGGTAGGTAGGTGGGGCACAGCAGGGAGGAGGAATCTGATTCTCTCTTTCCCAAAAATACTCTCTTGTATCCACCTACACTACAAGCTCTCCTGAAGGAGAGGGTAAGAACTGGACCCTCCGCTTTTCTGTGTGAAAATAATAGTAATAATAATTTCACTAGGAGAAATCTGAGTTGGCACATTTTGTGTTGCAGCAAGGACGAGCTAACTAGTTGCACACCAAGGATGAGGAAGGTCGTTGGGCTGGCCTGTGGTAACTTGATAAGCCACCAGAAGGCGGCCACAGCTCAACCATGTGCCATATTTCCTATAGAAAGACAAAGGTATTGCTTCTTCTGGGCAACGTGGTTCTGGTCAGTAGTGTCATAACACTCCGAGGACAGCAGATCAGCACATTAATGACGTTGCATGATACAAAACTGTGTAAACCTCAAGCCCTAATACACTGTCCTCCTGAGGTGCTGGGCTGCACAGATTTGCACTTGCCGGTTCAGTGATGTCAACTCTGTGGTCTTGCTGCCTGACAAACTAGGTGGTTTATACTCAAAAAGACAGGTTTAGGTGGTACGTTGCTGGGTCAGTCTGGGACATAGCTGAAAGTGTCATGTACTCTTTCTAAGTCATGTTTTGCTATTTTGAGCTACATCCACTGCCTTGGCATCCTCACCTTTCTTCTGGAGAGGCAGTTGCAAGATTAGGTTTTGCAGTTTCCTAATCCTTTCTCTGCCATGAAAGATAAAATACTTTATTTGAAACATCCCCCATCTGATACATAGCATGTCCAAGAGTAATGAGTAAAGCAGGTATTAAACTGAGACAGGAGGCTAATAAGGCAAAACATTACTGGTCTGCTTAGGGAAAAGTTTGAGCCTGAAATGCATTTGCTCAAAAATAGAACACTTGATTTTTATTATTTAAGAAGAGAGGCTCTGGGGGAGCACATCTTTAGGGCTAATACAGTTGACCATTTTCTGCAATTAGTTTCCTTCTTCCCATGAATAGGTTGAAAATGAAAAACAACAATTCTGTCAGAGGTGTTCAGATCACACTGGCAACAAGCAGCACACGTTTTGAATGAATAAAATAGAGACATTCTTGCCAATAGTTTCACAAATGCTCAAATATACTCAAACAAAGACTTAATCTGGGCTCAAAGACACGTATCTCAGCAGATGTGTGTAAACTAAATCAAATCCCCTGGGAACAGTACTTAGGAGTTATTCTTAGGCATTGGAAGGACAAGGATGGTCCATCTGTGAATTTATTACACGAGATGAGAAGCATCATATGAAAGTCATTGCTGGACTGGAGGACAGCATGGCTGATTTTTCACAAAGCTTAGAGGTCATTTCTAAAATCTCTGTTTAATTAAAACAGAATTTTTTAGAATCAGAATAGAATAGAGTGTGAAGACTCCCATTTACTGAGGTGTGGCTGATCAGCAGGAAGACAGGTAATTTGGTTCTGGATTCCGTGGGGCCAGGATTTTGTTAAGTGATTGGAGTGGTATAGAAGTTTTTTTGTCAGAACGAACCTCTTGAACTGGCAGGAGCATAAATGTTTTAGGAATTTATGATTTAAAATAGTATGCAAGGATTCTGGTGCAAAGATACCTGTGCTGTGGCTGCTTATTACAGTTATACACCATTAAGAAGGCCAGACAGAAACAGTGTGGTCTTAAAAAGCCAGCATAGGCCTTCAGCGTAAACCTCTAGAAGATATCCCCACAAGGTCTTAGCTCCTCTCTCCCCATAGCCGAGCTTACTGAATAGATGGTGTCTGCCACATGCAGAATTCAAAGCTGTAGGACTTAAGCGGTGAGAAGCAGATACCAAAGCCGAGAGACCCTTATACTTTCCTGGTAGCTTCAATATAAATGATGTTGTGGATTGCAGCTGGGTCATCATGGCCCAGATAAAACATACTGTCCTTCAGAGAGGAACCCCCTGTCCACAAAAGGTTTTACAGACCAAATTCAACACTTCAGTTTTAATCTAGGTGCTCAGTCACTGGCAGGTGCAAATCTGAAAGCACTGGAACCACTCCTATTGAAATTTATCTTGTACTACAAACAACCCTTCCCTTCAGCCTGCAAGCAAACAAGTTCTCCAAAAAAGCTCTCTGTGATAGTATCTTGTTGTGGATAGTGCGGCAGCTTGTTTTTGGAAAACAGAAAAGATATTTGATTTCAGTCTTGCTGTGGGAAACTGCAGCTTTGAGCAGGTTTTTGTGTTACCTGATTGTAACAATTCTTGTGCTCTGCAGTGTCTGAGCACCGAATGGTGCAGATCTCTCAGATTTTATGGGTGATATTTTTCTTTTTCCATGCAAGGTATCAGATAAGAAAACAAAAGGAACAAAATACCTAGAGCAGCAGGATGTAGCCTTTAAAAAGCCTCTTAGAACTAAAGTTTTTTCAGAAACATCGGAAAAGAAATGGTTTGAAATAGTGTTTCCTTCTATATCTACAAATGTTGGGTACCTGGGAGAATGGAGGAACTATGGAATGCTTTACATGTGTCAGAGGATCATGTAAATGTGAATAATGACATAATTCAAATCCAATTTCAAAGAGAAAGTGAAGATGGTTTTGTTGCTATAATTCCAGGGTGTTCCCTTTGGAGGCTAAATCAATTCTAAGAGTCCAGGTGGAGATTTGGTCAGAGAAATGAAAATGGAAGTCCATCCCAAACAAACCAGGCAGACTACCATTGCCACTCACAGACAGCATCAACTGAATTACAGTTTGTTAACTGAAAGAGGTCAGCAAGGCTGGAGTGAAACTCAGAGCGTGAATGGTTTTAAAAAAAAAGTCTGAAAGGGAGCAACGTGAGGTCAGAAGGCATTTGGTTTGTGAAAGTCAGACCCACAGGAAGCTTTACATGTTGGAAATAGCTACATGAACTCCAAGAAGACAGTCCCAACTGCCTGCATGGGCTGGAAGCACCAGCACAGCACACTTGATGTCAGCAACAGCTCCAAAAGCACAGGTGAATTGTCCACTGCAAGCACAAATGACACGTCTACTGAGAATGAAAGAGCCACTGATCTGAGAGTAAATAGGGTCGTGACTCATGTAAAGTTGGACTTTGGAGCCTAGGCACTCATCAGTGTGATTGAGGGAAGTTTGGCTTGTGCTGGTGAGCTCGTCCTCACAAAGGTGCATAAACTGACCGTGAAGAGCCACAATGCTCATTCTGAACAGAAAATTCAGTCCGTGGTTAGGTGGAAAAGAACTGCTAACCCAAATTTACATATTAATAGTTAGCAATCACAAAGTACAGGGATAATTTTCAAGAGATCCATTCACCTGTATTTGCTTCTAGGAAAGTTCTTCGTGGACTATTTCTAATTATTTGTTTTCCATCTTCAAAATGTTTACTGGGTAATTTCCCTTTTCTTCATTGCTGAAAAGCATTGATTTCCAGAAATTCGAACTCTTCCATGCATTCATTCAGCCTGACACTTCTTTGCTATGTGTGAAATATGAATCTGAAAGAAAGCAGTTGTGGATGTTAGAAACCTACTGAGAGGGAAACAGGCTCTGCCAGTGTGCTGTGTTTAAGATCCGATCCTCAGAAGTGTTCAGCATTTTCCACTCCTGCTGTCCTAGTTTCTGTAGGATGGATCTCTATTAGTTTCTGTGCCACAGCTCCCATTTCTGTCCCTGCTGAGATCTTAGGCTGTGAATATTTTATTTTTTCCCCAGCAAAATATCTGAGAAGACAGAACTGCTTTCCCCATTCTTTTTCTTCAGTGGAGTTTAAGGTTAGGTTGAGGAAGGGTTGAAGGTGACCTTCTATGTTTGAAATCAGTGCTGAATTTAATTGCCAAAGTTCAGCCTTCCCTCGCCATCTGGAAGCTGTAGCATCACTGCAAAACATGGACTGATGTCAGGAAAATACTAGCAATCTTTACAGTAATGTCTGACTTCACAAACCGCTGCTTAGCTTTTGTGAAACAATGATGAGTGCATGGCTTCAAGAGTTTGTAAATATTTTTAAAGTTTTAAATGTTTTTAAATATTCACAGCCATATTCTTGAGGGAATAATGCCAGCTTACACTACTTGAGGATTTACCCTCGAGGAGTCTTTTGCATGACACCTGGCAGTAATCATGCAAAGAATGCAATCAAAACTTTCAGCAAAAATTTCAACTGTATTTAATTATAGAATCATAGAATCATTTATACAATATATAGGGGTTGGAAAAGATCCTTAAGATCATTGAGTCTAACTGTAAACCTAACACCGCCAAGTCCACCACTAAACCAGGTCCCTTAGAAAAAAGAGCCTTAGAAAAACGGACTCAAGTTGTACCAGAAGAGGTTTAGATGGGATATTAGGAAAAATTTCTCCCCTGATAGGGTAGTCAGGCATTGGAACAGGCTGCCCAGGGCAGTGGTAGAGTCACCACCCCTGAAAAGTCATGTAGATGAGGCCTTTCGTGACATGGTTTAGTAGTGGACTTGGCAGTCTTGGGGTAAAGGTTTTGACCTGATGATCTTAAAGGTCTTCTCCGACCTGGTTGATTCTAAGGTTCTATGGTTCTAGAAACCTTTTTGTTTCAGAAGGTGCTGGTTAATGGTGAAAATGAGGCAAGGTTCTCAATTAATGTTAATATATCTAGCTTGCTTTCTTCATCACAAGGTCTCTTGGTAATTCTCTGTTTCCATGAGCACAACTGACAACTGTGTACCTGTCATTCTCACCAAAGTGTCCCAGAGACCAATCTGAGTGAAGGGTGGGCAGCCTGTGTCACCTGAAGGCTTGGGCATCAATTGCTTCCATAGGCTCCCAAACTTGCAGTCTTAGATGATCAGGGTGCTGCCTAATCTGGGAGCTTAGAAGTGTGCCTTGCACGTAATACTGTCCCCAGATCTCTGTGCTCAGTCTGACATGCTGAGCTGAGACTCATGAATCCGCCATTCACTTCCTAGCCATGATTCATCTGGCTTCCTCATAGTATAGCTACTATTTTTCTCACAAATGGTGTTTTTCTAGTAGCCAGCAATTTGGTTCAACTTCCACTTGTGCTCAAAGGAATTTGAACATGGGTCTTTCACCACTTTGATGAAGACGGTGGAAGATGAAGCCCATAGAACTATACTATAATGCCTTCTAAGCCTGTAGCTAGACATGTGAAAGGAAAAGTGGGTATTAGTATATTTTGTGAAGAGAAGGCCAGCAGTGGTTTAAAAGTGTATTCTGGTAGAAACAAATACCTGAATCTCTGTTTCATGTTGTGTGAAATGATCAATGCATGAACATCACAAATATGGCCCTCTCAGAATAACAGGAATCCGGTAACTTCAGGCCCCAGGTGAATAGCACCTACGGAAAGACCAGACTTAGGTATTCTGGGGAGGAAAACAAATAATGCAAATTATTTAAAGATTAACTAGAGCAGGGAGAGTTATCCTTGTTTCTCTTGTCCAAATGCTGTAAGTGCACCAAGAAAGCACCCTTCCTCCCCCTGTCAGTGTGTGTGTGTTGCACAGGCAGGCTATCATCTGCCACTCTGAGCGCTGAGAAGATCATGCAGGACACAGCGGTGCCTGGTGGCTCTAGCTTGAACTTGGCAGCTAGAGGAAGTGTGTCCTCATTCCTGCCTCTGCAAAGGGAATTGTCTCAGTGTGTCATGGGTCTGGAAGAAGTGTTCTGGATAAAAGGCCACAACTGCTGTCTTTGGCTTTGTCTGTGGATGGAATGTCAGTCAGGCAGCTCTCATTCTGGGAGGTGGAGTTGTCCTCCCTCCAGACTGATAGTGGGTACCATTCAACATGAGAGAAGCAAGGCTAGTGTCTCAGGTCTTAAGATGTCCTACTCACTGACTTTAGAGCTGTGAACAGGATTTCTAGTGACAACTCTTTCCATAACATGTTTAAAAGTGTTTAGGTGCTTGACTGCTGTTTGCTTTCTTATTGACAACCTACTTCATTTCATCTTCAGTGTAGGAATGGTAGCATTTACCTTAACCATCTGTTATGCTGGTGAATTACCAAGGATCATACTTCCTTTTCTTTATACACTTTGCCTATGCTTTTCTCCTATGGAGAATGGGAATTTAGGTCAGTGTCCCCTAATCTTTCTTGGGCTGTTGTTCTCAATAATCTAGCAAGAGAAAGAATCAAAAATGGGCAGCGTACTGATTCTGCCTGCTCTCAACTGTAATTCTTCAGCATCAGAATAATGTCTAAACTGAGAAACGGTAGGAAAGCAGTAGGAGAAGCTAAGACTGTGGGAATAGTTACTTTATACTGAAAGAACTATTTTTATTTTGAAAAAGACTTTTCAGATCACTGTCAAAGAAAGAGTTTCCAAATTGTCCACAGTATTTTACTTAGGGATATCACAGTGACCAGGTCAGAAGTTTTGCTGTCATGCATAAAGCAAGACCTGAATGAAGTTCTACTATGTTTTGGGGGGTTTTTGTTTCCATTTAGGAAACAGAAGTAATCAAGACCAGCTAAACCTTTTTTCAAAGGCAGAGGCTCAGGAGTCAGCCCTGTCTGCAGCCAAGCTACGGGGACTGAGTTAACACAAGAGGGTTTTTCACAAGAGGGTGTACCAGATGCACATCAACTGATGCTCTTGACCAAACCCAGGGGCACTCAGAGCACACTAAGCCAAGCAGTGCCAGGACCTGCTTCCTGGGAGGCTTGTCCCATGCTGTTAGTTCTGTCACTTTCTTACTACAGTGCCAATTTTATTGCTGGTTTGAAACTCTCCTTGTTGAAGACAAAATTATTTTCTTCATTCAGAATTATCCCTTCTTCAAAGGGATTCCTGCCTGTGATCCCAGGACCATCTTTAAGAGATGAATAGGAAGTGATGTGTGATGGCAGCAATCAGCCATGGGGTTGATGAAATGCAATTGCTTTGTTTTCTTTGTAGATGAAAAGATACCTGAGCCTGATCCTGCATATTCTTGTGATAGTGAAACTGCAGGATTGGGCCCTTTCCCTTCCTCTCCAGAGAGGTAGGGAGGAGGCATTTACTGTGCTTGTGATAAAGACTTACTGCCCTGCCGTATTGGGGGTTTCTGTGTCACCTTGCACATACACCTGCTGTAGGGCAAGCTGGCTTGAAAAATGTGGCATTAGCAATTGCTGTTTGTAGGATGCTGTGGTGGTTCGATGTCACAGAATTACATCTGATTTGATTAAGATTATGTTGTTTGATTTTTTAATTAATATTGTGTTGCAGAGCAGCACAGATGATTTATTTCTAATACAAAGGAGTTTTAAAGTGATTATCTTCAGCAGCTTTCCCAGGCCCTCGCACCTTTTCCCTGCTAGAGTTTTTAGCCTGATATGCCGCTTGCAAAGAGGCTGCTTGCTATGACGCTGGTTTGCCAGCTTCACTTTGCAGCTCACGGAGCTGGCAGACCTTTTCCCAGCCTTCCCAAGGCACTGGGCGTCCCGCGGTGCCGCGACCGGCACACGTCGACATCTGAAGCCCCACTCTGGAGCATAGGGCTGCGGCTGGCTGCAGCCCGGCCAGAAGGCTGCGAGGGGCCGAGCGTAAACAGAGGCAGCTGGTCACACAGCATGGTGTGGCGGGCCCACGAAACGTGGCAGATGCAGCTTCAGCTGTTATTGGGTACAGAGCATCAGCCTCCAAGCCTGGGTCACATGAAGGACCCGCTTTCACTGTGACAGTACGGTGTCAAACTGCCATTCTTCTTCTGAAGTCTGCCACATCTCCAGAGCAGCAAAGCCCCAGCCTTCAGTTCACAGGCCAGGGGACAAACAGATCATGTATATCAAGGATTATGCATTTACACTAAGCTCTGCAGTTACAGGAGAGCTCTGCTTTTGCAGTTTAAGACTTCACTAAAGTTCTTTTTTAATAAAAGATAATTCCACTACAGAGTTAGTGCATACAAAGTGTGGCTTATTATTGCTGACAGGAGCTCTGTGATACAGCAGAAAAGCAATCAGAGTGAAGTAACACCCTCCATCCAGCACTCTCTTGGTACATCAGTTCATTAATTTCTTTTAGAAAATTTTATTTTGCAAGGTGATCAAAATATTTCAGAGAGAGCTGTTGGTGTTCTGCAAAACCTGCCAGGATTTCAGGCAGTGGAGTGATGCTGATCGCCAGTGGCACCCCACTCAGTTCTGCCCTGCCTGTTACAGACACAGTGGTGTTAAATTCCTTTCCTGCACTGCTGTCACCTGCAGAAGCCAAACTGAGCTAAAACTCTTGTGGATATCAGTCTAACAGGGCAAAATTCAGATTTGTTATGACATAATACTTAACATTTTGTGATATTTTGCAGGATATATAGTTTACCTATACAGATTTTTTAGTTGCTTATTGCTGTGCCAAAGCACTGTGCTGCAAAGAGTTAAACATTCGAGGAGAGTCTTGGAATTATAAAAACAAGTTTTGATATCAACAATTTAAAACTAGCTCTTATAGAATTTAATCAATAGGCTTAAAAACATCCCAGTGGAGTCTTTGACACTGCATTTGCACCAGAGGACAGCACACAGTGAGTACACTCTTTGGGGGTGAAATGATACATCCCTTCTTATCCTAAAATAAAATAAAAGAAAATGTTTTAAAAGATGAAATCTCTTTATTTTCCTTTCTTGAGATAATCTTTAACTGAGTAAACAAAACCACAAAAGGAAAATAAAGAGAAATCCTAAGCAAGGCAACAAGAAAAAGCATTGTGATGGGCCAGCTTTAGGTCTGCAACTTGAAAAGCAATTTTTTTAGATCTTTTGCATTCAGGGGACTGTGGTTCTATTTGCCAAGGGATCAGTGGCGGGCATTTGTGAATCAGTATGAATTGAAGCCTGAAGTAGCATTGCTTCCTTGCTGCTGTGGGTGTCTATAGAAACTGAGGTAAAAAGAAAAAGGAGAAAAAAAAAGGCTAATGTAGTATGATGTTCAGAGACTATCCAGTTAGGGATGTCCTCATTCAGCCCTGACCTCTGCTGAAAACCTGGGCTCTTGTGAGCCAGGGAAGATTGCACTGTGACTGTACAACTGTGGTCTGTCACAGACATTATTTCTTAATCCTGGGTGCACAAAATGAAGCACTGAAGTTGCTCATATTTTGGTGCCTAAATAAAAGCTGTGTGATTTTTCAAGGTGTGCGTGTGGGCGGATGGACTTACACCACGCTCCATTTCACCTTAGCACATCTGGAAATGAAGTTAGTGTTTGAGATCACCAGCACAGTTCATTCTTACTCACTAACTACTGTGTTTTAAGACACCACATCAACTGGAGTTATGGCTTATGAGCGTCACCCTTCTCTGCAGACCCTACCCTTGGCTGTTACTGTTTTCGTCCCTGATTATCATCTCAGAAATGTGTGTGGGGGTGTTTATTCATAAAATGAGCCAGCAAAATTGATTTTTAAATTTTGTCTGTACTTCTCCATTGCGAGAGATTTGTGAGAGAACTCAAGCACCATTTCTAAAATCCCTTGCAATTTTGCCTTGCTGTACTTCCATCCTGAGCTGTCTGCATAGACTCCTTGATGCAGTCTTGGGAAAAGACCTGCTCTGCCAGAGAGGGATTTGCCCTGTCTTAAGTCAGGGGCTTGAGATGTGTGGGGCAATTCACAACCCGGTGGTGCCCAGTTCTCCTGTGGATTGTAGAGGAGAGCTGCAGTCAGTGTAGATGCTGAACCTTCAAGAGGCTCAAGTAAGGTGAGATGCCCCCATCTCTAGGACTGCCAGCTCCCCTGAAGATGGGTGGCTCACAGTAGGTTTTTGCCCTGAATCCTTCACTGAATTTTGCATATGGGTCCTGCCTGGCTTATAACTCCCTGGGTGGGTTCTATCAGAGGGTTTAGCTTAAGTTGGAAGATTTTCAGAATGTCTCTGATCCAGCCCCTGCCCAAGCAGGGCCGGCTCTGGGA
>JANHGB010041960.1:18116-29232 GCA_026283785.1 Coracopsis vasa
CACAGGGTGCCCAGAGAAGCTGTGGCTGCCCCATCCCTGGCAGTGTTCAAGGCCAGGCTAAACAGAGCCTTGGACAACATGGTCTAGTGTGAGGCATCCCTGTCCATGGCAGGCGTTTGGAAGCAGCTGACCCTAAGGTCCTTTCCAACCCAAACCAGTCTATGATCCTATGATCCTATGGTTCTATTCCCAGCTGAAGCTGTGAACAGGAATTTGGTCTATCCTCCTTTTCCTCGCTGGGTTTGTAGCCAACAGGATGGCTGAAAATGGGGAGCCCCCAGTAATGCAGCTTTGGGAGCACCCCCCAATTGCACACTATGGGGGGGTGTAGCTTGAGGATGGGCTCAGCTCTGAGTCCCCCCCATTCCTTCTGGGCTCAGCATCACTTTGGGGGGTGGCAGGAGGGTTGTGGGTCACATCCTGCCTGCAAGGGCAGGAGATGCTGCCGTGCGTGGGGCTGCAGCGGGTTCTTCCTGCAGGCTGCCGAGCGGGACTGGGAGGAGAAGCGAGCGGCGCTGACCCAGTACAGCGCCAAGGACATCAACCGCCTCCTGGAGGAGACCCAAGCCGAGCTGATGAAGGCCATTCCCGACCTGGAATTCGCTGCCAAGCACAAGCAAGGCACAGGCAGCGGCAGCACCGCATCCACCCCCGAGCACAAACCCTCCAAGCCGCAGCATGCACCGAAAGCGGGGGGCAAAGGAGACCCCAACGGCCGCAGGGGCTCAGGTATGGGGTGGGGAGGTCATGGGTCCCATCTGCACATCCCAGGGATGGGGTGCCGTGGCTGTGCCATCCCCAATGGGTCTCCCTGGGCTGAGCCGTGCTACCCCAAAGGGAGGTTTATGCCTGGGGTGTTGGATGAGAGGGGCAGGGACAAGGTCTGTGCCCTCACAGCATCGTTTGTGCCCAGACGAACTGACGGTGCCGCGGTACCGGACCGAGAAACCTTCCAAATCACCACCACCTCCCCCGCCACGCCGGAGCTTCCCCTCGTCCCATGGGCTGACCACGACCCGCAGCGGCGAAGTCATCGTCACCAGCAAGAAAGAGCCCGGGTTTATAAAGGTACCGAGCGAGGAAGGTGGGGGGCTATGGGATGGTGCTTGGGCTGCATTGAGTGGGTCACCACCAGCGGGACCCCCCCCCTCACCGCCCTGTTCCCCCCCTTGCAGAAGGCCGAGTCGGAGGAGCTGGAGCCGCAGAAGCCGCAGGTGAAGCTGAGGCGGACGGTGTCGGAGGTGGTGAGACCCGCGTCCACCCCCCCCATCATCGCCTCTGCCATCAAAGACGACGACGACGAGGACCGCATCATTGCGGAGCTGGAGGTGAGCGCGGGAGGGGCTGCGGGATGCCCCAGCTTAACCCGCACTGGAGGTGATGCCACCCTGTGCCCCGCTCCCGGGAATGCGATGGGATGCAGGGAATGACATCCCACAGGCTGCCCCCGCCTCGCCTGTCTCCCAGCAGGAGCACGGGGCCATGGGGATGGGCAGCGTGGAGCTGTTGCACCCTCGCTGCCTGGTTCATGGTCTCTCTTCATCGCTTGCACCCCATCATGGGCTTTAAGACAAACTCACTTGGTTTTATGCAGCTTCAGCTGGAGGGGTTTGTGTGCAGAGATCCCACCAAACACACTGTGCCAGGCTCTGAACTCCCCAAGGCTCTCTCTGCCCCACATCCTTGCCCCATTTGCCACACCTGAGGTGCCCAAGTGGGTAGTGGATGGCTTTTCCATGGCTGGCTTTCCCCCAGGCAGCCAGGGGACCAGTGATGCTGCAGGACAGGGCTGCATCCACATTCCCATGCTCTGCTTGAGCCTTGGTCCTGGTGTGACCACCACAAGCATCCCTGCAGCCACGGGCTGCATTGGTACCCTCAAGCCTCCCTCCTCCAACGGCCCGTGTTTGACTCCCCAGGTCTTTCAGAGAAGCTCTGCCCCTTTCCTCCCCAAGCTCCGGTACGATGCTGCCGTCTCCCCTGGGCACGCAGCCTTGTGGCCCAATGGAGCCTCCATTGAAGGATGGAAGGTAACAGCGGACGATCCCTCCTCCTGCTGACGGGCTGCACTTTAACCACCTCCTCTCCTGCCTCTTTTTAACTCACTTCTGCTTCTGTCTCTGGTTTAACAAACTAACGGCTTCTCTCCACTCCCTCCCTCACCACCACTGCCTGTACGGCACTGACCCGGCACAGGACCCAGCACTAACCCCTGCATCAGCGGCACGGCGCTGCTGCAGCTCCTGCAGCCACATGGATGGGAGGATGGAAGGGGACACCCCAGCATCACACTGGGATGGGCACAGGGAGGGCTTGTTGACCTCATGCCACACTGGGTGCCCAGGGAGGGTGTCACTGGAAGGGGGCCATGGTGGGTGATGCATGTCTGCGCAGGGAGAGCCTGGTCTGTGTGCATGATGCAGGCAGAAGGTGAAGGGCTGGACCAGAGGCTGGTGGTTGCTGGAACCCAGTTGGGTTTGGCTCCATCACCCCTTCAGGCCCCCTCTGCCCTCCATCCTGTCCTGGGCTCTGGGGTGGAGGGAGCAGGAGGAAAACACCTGGAGAGGATGGGATGGAGCAGGGGATGCCCAAGGCAGGGGGACAAAATGGGCAGGGACCAGGACAGAGGGTATCACTGAAAGCACCTGGTAAGGGGAGCTCTGCCTCATCCAGGGCAGCTCAGGTGCTGGTGGGGTCTGGGTATGGTGCAGGGGTCCCTCTCCTGGGACACCCAACACCAGGGCTGAGTTGACCATCTCTGTCCCTGTGGACAAGGACCCCTCTCCCCAGGGATCAGACTGATCCAGCTCTGGACCCAGAGCTCCGCAGCCACCCCAGAGCTCGTATCTCCTTGTGTCTGTGTGCTGGGTGCTGCTCGGGGCTCTGCTCTTGCACCAGTGCCCTGCCAGTTTATGCCAGCATGGGAGAGCTGGGTAGTTGCAGTGGAGTTTCCAAAGGCATTCAGTGCAGCGACACCAACTCCTTTTTGCTGAAGTCCAAGCAATGTTCTGCCCAAATCCCCCAGGAACACATAGGAAAGCACTCCCTGTCTGTGCTGTGGGTACCAATGGGATGTCAGGGCTGGGCAGGAGGGAGCTGAGCATCTCCCTTCTTGGTTCAACACCTCCCTGCAGCACTACGATGCTCGGAGGCAACAGAAACAGGGTTTCCAAGTGGTGTGTGCAGACCCTTAGTGCTCCCCAGCACCTCCTGCTCTTAACGTGTCTGAATTCTCTACCTAGGAGCCGGGGAGCAGGCCCTTCTCCCTCCCGCAGATCGTGCTCACCCAGTGGGTGTCAGCACCACCGTCCCCCGAAGCCGAAGTGGAGGTTTGGGTCCCAACAGGCAGCTCGGAGGATGGGGACCTGCCTGGCCCCATAGGAGCAGGAGGAGGGGGAAGGAAATGCCATGAGTCCCCTGGCATCTCCGGTCCTGGGGACCCTCCAGGCTCAGCCCCGCAGCCCCTGAGCAGCCCATCCAAGTCCATCCGAGCCCATCCCATGGGCTGTGCCCATGGAGCAGGAGAGACTTGGAGGTTCCCTCTAGCAGCCAGCAAGGTCTTGCCTTTCTCAAGGCATAAAATGAGCTGTCCCATGGTGGGAGAAGGAGGAGATGTTGCTCTGAACACCCCCAGCAAGCAAGAAGGCAGCAGCAAGAATTCCCACCAAGGTTCCTTGGCTGCACATCCCCAGGGAGAAGCAGTGGGTCCTGGAGCTGGAGAAGCAGCGCTCCCCTCCACCAGTGCAGGCAGCAGAAGGCCTGGTGCTGTCCCCCAACATCCCAGTGATGGGGACCCCCAAGTTGGAGCTGGGCAGAGCAAACAGGGAATCTCAGTCCCACCTGGAGACCCTGCATGGAGGGAGGACAGCTCACCAGCCCCAGCCTGCCCAGGGCCACATCCTGGAGCTTCCCCAAGCAGGGATCCAGCCCCATGGGGAAGTGGACAGTCCCAAGCTGAGCTGTCCCATATCACAGCATCACCATGCCGGGGTGGCACAGAGGATGCTGGGGTTGGGAGGAAGGCAGCAGAGGGGGTCTGCAAAGGGCAGTTGTCCCCTCGCTGCTCCATGACGCCATGCAGCAAGGAGATCTATGAAGGCACGTACCAGAGACTGGATAGCCTGGAAGAAACCATCCGGGAGCTGGAAATAACCATCAGTGAGATCAGCAGCCACCCCGCGGCTGAATCTGTATTCCCTAAAGAACTGCTCAGACCAGCGGGATCCAAGGATGCCGGTGAGGAGACCAAGGAAGGTCTGGGGGATCTCAAACACAGTAGCTGTGATGATGGGACTATCCTGGACCTCAGTCAGGCCAGAGTTGATGCTCCTGCGAGCTTGTCTCCAAGCAAGACCAAGCCACCTCTGCTACCCAAGCCACAGGTTTATTTTCTATTATCCCTCTTGCTGTGCTCTGCCCTGGACTCACTCTGATGTCTCTTCCTCCACCTCTACCTGCTCCCTCTCTGTGACTCCACCTCCAGGCAGAGCCAAGGTGGAAAACAAATCTCTTTCCTTGCCTGTCACTTGAAGGGGTTTGGGAAGTGCAGGAAAGCAGGAGGGAGACTGCAGGCAGTGTGAAGACAGGAGATGCTGCATCCTGCCCCCCACTCGTACTGATGCTGCCTGCGCTGAATTAGACCCTCGCTAAGCTGGTATCTTCTGCCCAAGCAGGTTTTGGGGCTGGTGATGAGCATCCCATGGGGCCAGCGAGGTGACAAAGCAGCATCCCTCCTTTATAAGTCCTTGTCTCAGGAACTGCAGTTGGAGCGTGGCAGATGTTTCTCCTAATTGCATCCCAGGGCAGGCTGCCCGGAGCCATCCAAACCGCTTTCTGCTGGAATCTGTGGCTCGGCTGGCTGGATAAGCTGGGAAAAGAGGGTAGGAAATGCCCTCAGCCACTTCTGCTCCCTTATTAACAGCCAGCGCTGGGGAATAGGTCCCCTTCTCCATGTGCAGCAATGATCTGAGCCCTGGTTCCTGGGGCCACCGAGGGTGGCCCTCAAAGGGATGTAGCTGCAGTTTCTCCTGGTGTCACCTCCCCAATGGAGCCCGGATGTGGGGATGGATTTGTGGCTGTGTACGTGCAGGGGCAGGCACAAAGCAAAGCTCAGCTCAGGCTCCGGCAGCAGGAGCTGGCTTAGTCCCAGAAGCAGAGCAGGAGAGCGCAGGTCTTTGTGCCACCTTTCAAGGATGCAGTGAGGTGGATGTGAAGGCTGAGATCCAGTGTGTGCTCGTGCCAGGGATGCTGCGGCGCTGGGCACTGGGTTTCCCTGTGCTGTGAGGTGCAGGAATCCCAGTGGCTCCTCCATGGATCACAGAGCAGGGCAGGAGGACACGCTGTGATAACCTGCTGTCCCTCTCCCAGTGGAGGTGCAATCTGGGCAGCAACTGCACATCTTTGGGGCAGCATCTCTGGTCCAGACTCGGCTTGGGACAGGCAGGAGGCAGTGGAAGGGGATCTGGGATGCCCCACTCTAGGGACCTGCAGTACCAGCTTCCCTCGCTGCTGCTCTTCCATCTGTGCACAGCCTGGGAGTAAAAACCTCTGTATTCCCACTGCTGCCGTTTCCACCTGGAATCTCCCATCGCCTCTTTTCCTTTCTCTTGGCAATGCAGCCCTGCCCCGGTGGGGATGTTCTCCTCCTGCCCTTGGTCTCCTGGTGTTTGCCGTGTCTGCTCCTAACCCCCTCTTTGCATTGCAGTGGTGGCTGTTGGTAAGTCCTGCCTGGTTCCTGAGCTCACTGATGCTGTGGTGACCTTGTCCTTGCCTGAGTTTGCCTCTATGGGCTATCCAGACACGGTGGTTGCCACAGGAGCTGGGCACATGCACCCAGTGTTCCAGCTGCCCATGGTGCTGGTGTGAGCTTTCATCTGCTGGTTTTAACCCCCTTCCCCAAATCCTCTATCCCAACAGAGCGGTGGTGTCTCCATCCCGGCCATGAAGGTGGTGAACCCGGCATCCCGGCTGAAGCAGAGCCAGCAGGGCAGCCCCGACAAAAGCAAGCACATAAAGCAGCGGATGGAGTACATGCGGATCCAGGGCCAGCAGCAGGTAGGTATCACCTCCAGCACCATCCTGCCCAGCTCTCCTGGCACCACGGAGAGCCACAGGCTGCCCATAGCCCCAGCATCTCAGGTGCTGCTTTCAGGGACTGGCTTTCTTGGTCCATCCCTTCACCTTGGCTGAGCCCAGTGGGGTTGGGGGCACAGGGATGTGACTCTTGGGGTGCAGAAGGGGCTCTTGCCATGGTCTGTGCCCAGCACGGTGGTTTCCATAGCTGGCTGCTGGGAATGGGGACATGGCTTTGTGCTGAGAGTGACAAACTCATTAACCAGTGTGGTGGGAGGCTGAAGCCAGTGTCATTTGTCCCCCAGCTCAGTGATGGCTGAGCCCCAGGGTTGGTCCCCTCGTCCTAAGGGACCCCAAAGCCTCCTTGCAGAGCATCGTGGCCATGGTGATGAGCTGCAGAGCTGCGTGCTTGGCACAGGGGCTCCAAGGGCTGGGAAGGGATGGGAAGGGAAGGGATGCGCAACCCATCCCAGGAGAGCCAGGACCCACTGCATCTGCAGAAGCAGCTTATCCCAGGAGGGGATGTCCCAGACAGAGGGATGGAACCTGGGCAGTGTGGGGAGAGCTTGGGGGGGGCCACAGCAGCTGGAAGAGGAGCACTTTGGGGTGGTGTGCGTGTCCCAGCCCAGCACCCACCCCTCTCCCATCCCCTGCCATGGTGCTGGGACTCGGTCCCCACTGTTCTTGCTGACACCCCAGTGCTGGCAGTGGCTTTTCCACCTTACTCAGACCACAGGCAAGGTAACCACAGCCAGCACATTGCCCTCCATCCCTCCTCACTCCTCCTCTCTCCATCCCAGCCCTCCCCTCTTGCCTCCAGTGGGCAGCAGGACCACGAGTGGATTCACTCCATCCTCTCCTCCCCACTCCCTGCTCTGTGTCTCAATACCCTTTCTTTCCCTGGGCCTGGCATTAAACCACCCCAAATCAACCTGGTTTTGCTCATTCTGTTGGATCCATAAACCCTGTTGGGTAAACCAAAGGTTTGTCCCAGCTTTTTAAGCTGGGCTGGGACACATCATGCAATTTGGGTGCATGTTGCATGAGCAAAATAGGCACCTTGTGTCCCTCCCAGCTCCAGCAAGAGGGTTCAGCCCCTCTATTCCCCCTTGGCTGCTCTGTTGCTGGATCAGAGCCACTCAGATCCTGTTTGTCGTGACCACAGCCGAGATGGTCCCATGGTCATGGTGCAACATCCTCAGGAAGGGTCTATCCTTGATGCTGGGGTCTTCCTGCCAATCACCCCCAGCACCAGGGAATGACAGGGCTCCTGTCCAGGGCTGCCCCATGGGATGGGGAGAATAATGCTGGTCAAAAGGGGTATTCCAAGAGCTCTGAGGGGTTGGGAAGCAACTCCCGGTCCCAGGCACCAAGTCCCCTTCCCTGGAGCCCACACACCAGCACAGTCCTGGCTGTCCAGTGTCACCGTGCCCCAACCTCGGGGCACCCCTTGGCACTCACCTGGTCCCTAGCACCCACCTATGCCCTCACTGGGGTGGCTGGACCAGTTTTCCACGGCACTTTTATCCAGGATGCCCTCCCTGTACAGGATTTGGCTGTGTGTCCCTGTGCCCAGCATCCCACCCCACCACAGCAGGGGCGAGCTGGGGCTGCAGGAGCCCTCTCCCCATTCATAGAATCACAGAGTGGTTTGGGCTGGGACCTTAAAGATCATCTAGTTCCATTCCAGGAGGGATTACAAACATCATTCCTGGTGCCCTGGCTCCCTTCGGATCACATTGGAGTAGGGTTGGGTCATGTCAGTGCTGGTGGCCATCGCACCAGTGTGATGGGTACAGGGTGGGCACCATCACCTCTCAGAGGAGCTGGGGCTGCCATGGGGCTGCTGTGGGGCTGCTGAGGCTCTGCCCTGCTCGGTTGAGGGTTGATGCCCACCCAGACCTGGTGGGCTGCGCTGTGCCCACCTCGTCTAACATCTAACACTGCCCTTCTTGTCCCCCCCCACCTTTCTCCCCTTCACCCGCCTCTGTGCCTGCCTGTCTGTCCTTGTGTCCGTCTGTCTGTGTCTCTCTCGTCTCTCTCCTCCTCCTCCTCCTCCTCTCGGGGATGTCCCTTTCCCATCCAGTAACGCGTGGGACCAGCCTCATCTCGTGCTCTGTTTGTGGTGGACCTTTTCCAGCTGCTTGACCTCAGGCCTGACTCAATGCTGCTTCTGAACAAGCTCCCGTTTGGTTCTTGGTTGTGTTGGTTTTCGGTTGTTTTTCCTTTCTTTTGTCTTTTTTCTCCCTTTCTTTTGTCTTCTTTTCCTGTAAGGAATTGTTTGACTTTCCGCCCCTTTCTCCTCCTCCTCCTCCTCCTTGAATCTTGCTTTTCTTTCTAGGCCGCTAGACCATCTAAAGAGGCTAGTGAGACTTCCCCCACGGTCTCAGAAAAACCCGCATCTGGCAGAACATCCATCCCCGTATTGACTTCCTTTGGGGCAAGGAACTCCTCCATCTCATTCTGAGCATCCTTGCCAGCTCAACCCAACTGCTCTCCTGCTCCTGGGGCCGGGCTTCTCTCTTCCTTGGGCTCCTCCTCCCTGGGACTTGTCTTCTTGAGGCACCTGGAGGGATTCACCACCCGTCCCTCCTCTTTCTGTTTTATATCAATGTCTTTGCTCCAATGTGGCCGACCTCGTGTCTCGCCTCTGCTCCGCCTCGGCCCAACTTGTGTCTCGCCTCTGCTCCGCCTCGGCCCGACTTCTGTCTCCCATCTCGCTCCGCAATGGCCAACCAGCCACTTTCTGTTTCTCTCTTTCTCTTTCTCCTCCCTTTTCCTTTCCTTTTCCCTTTTCCTTTCGGTTCCTTTGGGTTCCTGTTGGTTTGGTTTTTCTCTGCCCTCCCCTCCCTCCCCACCCCACCGTTTTCTATTTATTTAAGAGCTCTCAGAGCTTCACTCCACCAGTTTCACCAGCTTCAAGCAAGGAGGACACCGGGCAGCACCCAACCCCGCTGCCCATGCCAGCAGCACCCATTCCACCCCGGAAAGGTGGGAAACAGCTGCCGAAGACCCCCCTCGATCCGACCGCTCGCTCCCGGCCGTCACCAAGCATCCCGGCCGCCGCGATGCCGAGCCAGCGGGATGAGAGGATGCTCGGAGCTCCGGCCAGGTCTTGGCGATGGGTGGCGGGTGGCGCGGCGGCCGTGCCGTGTCCTTCACCGGTGCCATCCCGAGGCGGTGCCGGTGCCACCGATTTCACCCCGGCCGCCAGCCCCGGCTCTCCCAGTGGAAGGGGGGTGGGAAGAGGGCTGGGGAAGGAGCCGGGAGCAGCACCAAGGGGTGCCCGGACGTGCCGGAGAGGCCGGAGGCTGAGGATGTGAAACAGGGAAGGGGCAGGAACGGGTCCGGTTGAGCTGCCCTCGCCTTCGGGTTGCAACGTAGCACTTTAAATGGTCACTTGGGTGGGCACAATGTGATGCTCAGGGGGCTCGGGAACCCCACTGTCCCCCCCCCGAGCACCAAATACCCTTAGGGGACAAGCAGGTCCCCAAAGCCCCCTGCATGGGGATCCCACATGGTCCTTCCCTGGGGAGCAGTCCCATCCCCAAGCCTGGGGGACCACGGAGGGGGTCCCCTTGCCCGTGTTCCTCCCCCATTAGCACAGTGAGCTGGGTGTGCACTGGGTGTGCAACACGAGATCGATTCACTCCTTTCGTTGGCCAGTTTGTCCTTGGGTTGGTTTCTTTTATTAGTATTATTTATTAGTGTTATTACTTCTTTCCCCCCGCCCCTCTTTTTTTTGTATATCGATCATTTTTGTACAGAACAAGCCTTTTTGGAATAACAAAGAGAAGAAAAGACAAAAAAAGAGACAAAAAAAAAAGAGACAAAAAAACACAAAGAATCATGATGCAATTTCTTTGGATTGCAAAAAGCAACTCTTTACATTTAAGTGAAGTGTCTTAACATTTTATATTGTTTTAAGAAATATATTTACATATTATATATATATAATATACGTACTATAAATAGAAATATATAAATATTTAAAGAAAGAAAAAAAAAAAAGAAGAGAAAAGAAAAGAAATAAATCTCGTCCCGTCTGGTATCTTAGGGGGTGGATTTGCTTCCCTGTTAGCTTATAGCTCCTTGTGATTTTGAGAGGGTCGGTTCCTAACGGCTTGTGAGCCCTTGTGCTGAGTCCTCATTCTCCATCCAGCACCTTCCTTGTCCTGTCCCCATCCCCATCCCTTGCCGGAGCAGGGGGTGGAAGGGGCTGGGTGCCCCCGGGGACGCTGGCACCCATGGGTGATGGCCCCAGGGATGCTGGTACCCACCTCCCTGCAGCAATAGTAGTCCCTTGATGTGTGTTATTTCCTTTTGGATGATTTTTTCTTGGTACCAAAGTGAAATACTGTAGCAAAGCCGCAGCTTCTTATGGCCAGGATGGGGTCCCCCCACTCTTCTTCCCCACCCCCATCCCACCCTGACCTACACCCATCCCAGTGCTCCCATGGGTCCATCCTGCCAGCACGCAAGGAGGGGGACTCCCAGGCAGCACCCTGCTGTCCCTATTTGTCCTGGGGGGAACAAGTGCCACCAGCCCCCCAGTGATGTGGACATGTGGGTGCAAAGTGGTTGAGGACTGGGGGGGAGCAGCCCCATCCCAGTAGCACCCATGGGTGGTCCATCACCCTTCCTACTTGGAGCAAGCTCCAGCTGTTGGGATGGGGGGGTCTATTCCCTTTGCTGCACCCTGACTTTGTCCAGGGACCACCCCCCCTCCCAAGCATCACCATTGGTGGACCCCCACCTCCATCCAGATCACCTTGCGATGGGTGATGGGGTGCACGGTGGTGGGTGATGCGATGCACAGCGATGGATGATGGAGTGCACTGGGTGATGGAGTGCACTGGGTGATGGGGTGCACAGGGTAATGGGGTGCACTGGGTGATGGGGTGCACCCATTTCCTCCCCCCCCGCAACCCTCCCCACTGCCCATCAGGCTGGTTTCTCTGTGAGCGTATGTGTCTCTGCGTGCGTGTGCGTCCGTCCCTTCATGGCATCACGCAAACCCTCCGCGAGCACCGAGCCCGGTGCC
>JANHGB010041963.1:0-16766 GCA_026283785.1 Coracopsis vasa
GTGCCGGGGCTGCTGCGCCAGTGTCGCCCCGCGTCTCTTGCCGCCGGGCTCGGCTCCCACCGCACTACTGTGCCTGTCCTGCTGCCCTAGCCCGCGGCCAGCGGCCGGAGCCCCCCAGACTCCAGCCGGCCCCCCCGCGCTGACCCGCTCCCCCGTGCCGGTGCCAGGACCGGCACAACGCTGGCCGGCGATGGAGGTGGGGCGATCACGCCGCAAAGAGGGAACGACGCGCCCCCGAAGAAGAGAGACGAAGCGTGAGAGAAGGACCAGGGCTTCTGTGCCCCAGAGCACCCTGTGGGGCTGGCCGGAGGAGAGAGGCCAGGCTCCGAAGCAAGGACCATGACCCCAGAGCCTTGGGGCTGGCCAGAGGAGTGGGGCTGTGCCCCTGGAGAAGGATGGTGGCTCTTGAATGCTGGGACCAACCGAAGAGGGATGCTGTGACCCAGGCAGCAAACTGGGGCTCTGAGGCCCTGGAGGGCTTCTGAAGGCTGGCCACAGCCCCCTCACTGCACAGTGACTCCTTGGGGCTCTGGGCCTATCGTATTTATCCCTGAGGCCATGGGGAGCCCAAGAGTGTGTGGTGGAGGCTGTGCGGTGCATATCACGACCACCCCCAGAGCTGTGTACAGGGGGCAGCTGGGCTGCCCCTTGCCTCTTAGTAAATGGCTTTTATTTTTGTACGGATGGCTGCGTGGCCTGTTGTATGTATTGTGTCTCCTCGGGTTCCCCCCTGCACCCCTCCGTGCCCAGCACCTGTGCACCCTGCTTCTGACAGGTGCCCCTCTTGCCCTCCTGCCAGCCCCTCCCCACACCTCTGCTGCTTGCTGGGGGATGCGGGGTGCAGGATTTGGGACCTGGCCTCCAGGGCAGGCACGGGGCGGACCCTGCACCTCATCTGAGCAATAAAAGGATTCTGTCCCCGAGATGGATGCCTCTCTTCATGGGCCTGGGTGCTGGGATTTGGATCTGTGCAGAGCTGGGGAGTGATGGAGGGCAGTGCCATCTGGGTGGGAACACTCAGGGACTAAATGAGGGAGCTGGGAGAGGGACCTGAAGGGACGGGCTGGGAGCTAGAAGCTGGGACTGTGCAGGGCCAGGAGCAGGACCCTGGATGAGATGACCCTAGCAGATGGTGGGAGGACATCATATAGACGCTAAGATAGGGGTTGCTGGGGCTTGGGGGAGCAAGGGCTGCTGTGGGAGATGAGTACCGTTCGTTGGGAAGCCAGGGTTCCCCTGCTAAGTGCCAGGATGGTACCCTGGTGATACTTGGTGTCTTACTGCATCTTTTCATCTGAGGAGGGGTAGGAATGCTGTGCCACCATCCCAGGGGACAAGTCCAGAGAGTTTGGATGCTTTACCCTGTGACAGCTGCTAGCAAAGCCCTGCTCAGAAAACTGGTGGCTTTTTCCTGATGATGGCCACAGGCTGTGAGATCTCTCTGCAGCTCAAAGAGGGGGTTGGCTGGCATGTGTGGTGCAGGGGTGAGCAGGCAGAAGGGAGCAGGGCTACAGAGCGGGGTGAAGGGGTGCCACGGTGCTGGGGGAGGGTGCTGCACCCTGCACACCCTTCATTGTAGCATCGTGCCCAGCAGTACCCAGGCCCAGCACCACAGGTGATGGGGATAATGTGAGCATGCAGAGCACTCTCCTCCTCAGCCTAACATTGACTCAAGGCTCTGCCTCCCTGTTTTCGGGTTTTGTGTGCCCCTGACACTGCCTTGTGCATTTGGGGCTATGGCTGTGCCCTGCTCCCCTTGCCAAGCAGGTTTCAGTACCTGGGTCTGCAGAGCAGTCCCAGTGCTCTGGCACCATAGCGCGAAGCAGATGCTGCCGTGTGTGGCTTGAGTCCTCAATTGTCACCCCGAGTGAAACAGTGGCTGGGGGAATAGACACCCAGAGAGGCTGGATTAGTGGCTGGGAGTGCGTAAGGGACGCGTGACTGTTGGTGATGCCACGGGAGGGTTATCCCCAGGTGGGCAAAGCCAGGCAGCCTGGGAGGGTCTCTGTGTGTCGTGGAGGGGTGATGCTGGGGTTCTGTCAGACAGGTAACCCTCCTGTCCTCTCTTTCCCTGTGCAGAGCACTCGGCCGCTGCAAAGACAGGAGGCTGCTTCCCTGGGCGGGCACTGGCAACGCTGGAGGATGGTGTGCGGACACCGCTGTGGGCCCTGCGCCCGGGCCAGCGGGTGCTGGCGATGGACGAGGCGGGCAGGCCCACCTACAGCGACTTCCTGGCTTTCCTGGACAAGGAGCCGCGTGCCCTCATCTCCTTCCACGTCATCGAGACGCGGGAGCCACCGCGACGCCTGGTGCTGACACCCACCCACCTGCTCTTTGTGGCTCAGAACTCCTCGGCGCCCGCCGCCCACTTCCGCCCCACCTTTGCCAGCCGCGTGCGCCCCGGACACTTTGTGCTGGTGGTGGTGGGGGGGGGTGGCTTGCAGCCCGCCGAGGTGGTGGCGGTGCGGGACCGCAGGGATGTGGGGGCCTATGCCCCGCTGACGCGCCATGGGACGCTGGTGGTAGACGGTGTGGTGGCCTCGTGTTTCGCCCTGGTGCAGGAGCAACATCTGGCACAGCTGGCCTTCTGGCCACTTCGGCTCTACCACAGCCTGGTGGGGTGGCCAGGAGTACAGGGGGACGGCGTGCACTGGTACTCGGGGCTGCTCTACCACCTGGGAAGGCTGCTCCTGCCTCCCGACAGCTTCCACCCGCTGGGAGTACCCCAGATGGAGAGCTGAGGGTGGGCCCCGGCCAGTGCTGCTGGTGGAGGTGGTGGCTGCGGGGTGGCTCATCGGGGGCCAGCACCCCCTCCCAAAGCTGGGTGCCCATGTGGAGCTGCCTCCAGCCCTGCCTGTGTGGGGCACAGCCACCTCCCATTTGGGGAGCACTGGGGTTGCCTGGTGTGCCTCCTCCATGCCCACCACTCCCTCCTCACCCTCTGTTCCTTGGGGCAGGGGGAAGGCACGAAGGGTCCCTCCCTGAACATGGGGTTGCCCCCAGCTGGATCCACATGCTGCTATTTGTGTGTGTGTGCGTGATGTGTGTGTGCGTGTGCAGAATTAGTTAACGACGGAGGTCTAGTAGGCCAGGGGGAGAGGGAAGAGACAGCCCTTGGCTGCAGGCTGCTCCCGCAGGGCTCCCAGCCTGCCTGCACCCGGTGGAGAGGCTTTGGGAGAAGGGCCCCAGGGCCCTTTGCTGCGCAGCCCGGGCTGGAGGGCAGGCGATGTCATTCCCACCCCTGGGACATGGAACCTGGGAAGAGGGTGATCCAGGTACTGGAACTGTGCCTTGCCCTTAGGCCCTGGCTGTGGGTGTAGGGGGGCACCCAAACCCAGTCCTTATGTGCCTGGGGTGCCCAAGCATCAGCAGGGCTTGAAGGACAGGCATGAAACTCCTGACTTGGTGACACAAATGCTGCTGGAGCAAGGGACTTGGTAGTGGGACCCAAGCTCTGCTCAAAGCCAGTATTGTACCCACCTGGCCAGACATGCCCATGGGGATGTTGTGACCTCATGGGGCGCTCTAGCTGGCAAGAGGGGGCTGCAGAGGCAGGGGTGTGGGCAGGAAGGTGCAGGTGTCAGCCAGGCATGGGTACACACTGGTAGGGAGAGCTGGGGCTGCAGCCAGACATGGGGAAGGAAAGCATCATGGGAGAAAAGCACTCACTCCCTTACCTCCCTGCATCCTGCCCTGAGCTGTCTGAACCCACAGACATGCCTTTCCCACCCCAAAGCTAAACCATTCCTCAAGCTCCAGACCCTGCCTGGCCCATCCTCCCTGACCCCCCAGCACCCCAAACCCTCAGGGTAACTCATTGCTGCTCACCCGCTCCCGGGACCTGGGGGGAATTCTGTCAGAGCTGCAGCCACGATTCCCCCCTCAAAATCCTGTCTAGAGCCTCAGCCTCCCCTGGCTCCGCATTAGCAGAGGTGAGGGGTGTGGGGGGGGCTATGACCCGTGTTCCCCCTGCAGCATCACGTGTCTTTATTTATTGACCTGCTCTTTGTATGTGCCATGGATGGGAGGCAGCGTGGGCACGTGCAGGTGAGACAGGAGCGGGGAGGGGGGGTGAAGCTGTTTGGTTGGGGGATGATTTTTTCTTTTGTTTTAACAAAAAGCAGAAATTATTTAAAGATTATTTTAAAGCACAGTTTTTATGGTGATCGATGTCCAGGGCAAAGGAAGAGAGTGCGAGCACGGCTGACTGCAGGTGTTTTTTTTGTCTCTTCACTGGATGTAACTTTCCTGGTCGGGGACATGGCCAAATAAATCCATCATCTCCCAGGCAGGCACTCTGAGCTCTGGTGTGGGGAGTGAGGCAGGGATTGAGAGTGCTCACTGCCCATCATAAACAGGGCAGGCAGGGCTAGAGGGCATCTTGTGCTTTTCCAAGAGCAAGATTTGGCCGCTCAATGCCTCCAACAGCAAGGGTGAGCTCTCCCTCCCAACTCCCCTGTACCCAGGAGAGGTGGGCAGCCAGAGGCCTACATGGGACAAAGCTGTCACTGGAGCCACCTGGAAACTAAGGCAAGTGGGGCAGGATGTGGGAGGGACAGCCACTGTGGGACTGGCAGGGGAACCTCTGCATCTCAGTCTGGGCCCATCACCCACGTGCCTGGCCGTGCTGGGACAGCCTTCCCCACAATCTCCATCCCTACAACACCCGCTACCCCAGTGCTTCTGGAGAAGGTGGACCCCTACCCTGTACACTCGGTTTCCAATGTCACTAGTGCTCATTATTGCTGGCTCTGTCCCCTTGCCCCTTACCAGCCCTGTCCCACTCCACCCCACCTCCACACCAGCAGAAGGGAAGACCACCAGCCAGCACCTGACATACCTGCCCTACCCAAACACCCTTCTGTGCACCCCTTGCCCAATCTCCAAGGTGCCCTGCCCTGGTCTCCCCCCCTGGGGACCACAGTCCCTCCAGGGCTTTCCCTGGACCCCATAGCATGGCAAGTATGCAGCAATTCGGCAGTAGGCTGTCAGCAAGGGCCCTCATCACCATGCCTAATTTAAGGGCTCTTCAAGGTGGCTGAGCTAATTTAATTAGGTTCTTATTACAGAGAAGGACAAATTGGTCCCTGGGGGGGCCACAGGGTCAGGCTTTTGAGAGGTGCTTTATGGAGTGAAATTTCAACCAGGCTGCTGTCGCAGGCATGGGGAGCTGGAGGCAGCGGATGCACAGGGAGTGGATGTGCCCTTTGAGATATCCTGAGGTGCTGTGGGCAGCCCATCTCCAGGCCCGGGTTTTTAGAGTGTCAGTGAGTATGTGGAACAGCTTGTTGCCCCATTAGGAGGATGCTGCAGAGTATTGGGAGACTGCTTTTGGATGGAAGCAAGGAAAGCCGGGGGTCCTGGCTCTGTTCCCTGGCTGTTCCCAGGGCAGCGAGAGGAAGGGGGAACACTCATAAAGAAGATTTTTGGGTCTTTCTGAAGCCATAATAACTCCCCTCCTAGACCTATAAATCCCCATGGTAAGAATGGTGAGGACAAAATCATGTCCAGCTGACAGACAGGACTTAATGACGGGGGTCTTTCTTCCCTGGATGTCCCCCTCTTTCTTGTCACTCAGCCCCAGGAGAGCCAAGGCAGCCTGGCGGTTGCCCCTCTGCTCGTGGGCACCTGAAGCAGCCCCATCTCCCAGAGTGCCGGTCCCTAGTGGAGGGGTCCCACCAGAGTTCCGGCTGGGTGATGATGGATGGGGATGCTGGTGGGTGGCCGGCAGACGGGCCGGGCTGGAGGGTACCACAATGGATGTCTCTCCATCAATTTGTCCTCATTACCATGTCAATGGTGGGCGAGAGGGAAAGGAAGGGCATGTGGCGCAGGAGAAACCCCCCACATGCTCCCATCTGGGGTAGCATGTCCTCCCCGCCATCCCTCCAGCCCTGTCTGAGCTTGTTAAGCCAGCGCCAACACACCCCCAGCCCCAAATTCAGGGGAGGAGAAGTACCACCCCCTATTCAGAGCCTTGAAAAGACTACAGGGTCCGGAGCTGTTAACAAGGGGGGGACACTTGTTCCCGTCCCCGCCTCTCCCGTCTGTCCCTCGCTCCGTGGCCTTCTGCCGTGGCAGCGCCCAACAGCCCCGCTGACAATGGAGGCGGGGGGGCTCAGGGAGCGGAGCACCCCGAAAGCATCTCCTCTTCGTGGGGAACCGCACCTCAGCGCGGCGCGGGCAGGAAGCAACGGCAGGGAGGGCATCCTGCAGGACTCCAAGGTTAAACATTCCTCGTGGTGCAGGGAATATCCCCGGCAGGAGGAGGTTTGTGCCCATCACCCGGGCGCTTTGGGTCTAACCAGATCCCCATGGCCTGAAGCGTGACGGTGATGGGGGTACACCCCGAAATATCTGGGCCTGCATGCAACAGCAAGTTGTGGGAATCCTCCTGCCGGAGAGGGCAGACAGACCCATAGCTGCCCCCAAAAAAAGCCCAGAGGAAGGAAGCTGCGTAGCCCGGCTCGGCCCCGCACGCTGCCAGCCGGCGGGTGCCCGCAGAGGGAGCCCGTATCCGCCTCCCACTCTTATTAGTTTAATTTAGCTTAATGGCTTTTCGGAGCGCTGCTGCTCCGGGGGCAGGAGCCCACAGGAACCCCGGGAGGTTGTGTGGTGCATGGTATTGACTGAGGAGCCCACCTTATGCCCCAAATGCCTCCACCACCTCTCCCTGGCCCAAGCCCCCACCTCCTGCCCCTCTCTCAGCCGTGGCACCCGTGTGGGGACAGCCCCCTTCACTGCAGGAGCTGCCTGCTCCTCCACAGAGCCCCCCGTGCCTGCCCTTGGCAGCTTTGCCCATGGAGGCTGGAGGGGCTTCAGCAAGCAGGAGCCTCAGGGACTCACATCACAGCTCTCTGTGCCTGTACAGATGTGGACAGACAGGCGCATCCACCCCTTATAAATAACTTTATCCCCTCGACAGACACATGCCCATCACCTCACTGGTCATGCTTGGATACCCCCCAGCTCTCAGCATTGCCATCCAATCTTGCAAACTACTCTCTTCCAGCCAGGATACGTTATATCCCAGCAGCCTCTAGAGATCCCAGGTGTTCCTGTGTCCCTGATCTCTGTCCCTTCCTGGCAGAGGCCGGGTTCATGTGCATGGCCCATGGTGGCAGCATGGGCACTGTGAGGACCATGGGACATGGGCACCCGGGGCAGTGCCCACCTCTGCAGCCATGCCCGCCCCATGTCTCCAGGGCAGACAGCACTCTGGACCCACAGAGAAGACTGACACCATTTCCCCTCACCCAGTGTGAGCCCTGCAAACCCTCCCACTCCAGCACTGTCTAGCTTGTTCTCCCATGGTGTGGGTATAGAGCTAATACACTGAAGCCCACCTTTCCCTTTCCATATCCCCTCCCCAGCTGCAGGATAGGCAGAGCAGGGGTGATGCTGGTGCTCCTCCACACTCCATACGAGGGAGAGGTGGCTGGGGACCATGCAGGGGGGTCTGGCAGCAGGCATCAGCCATTACCTCGTACATTGTCCCAATACAAGACAGGGTCTCCCAGCACCACGGGAGCAGGATATGACCCCAAGGGAAACCCAGCAGCATCTGGCCCTGATTTCCACCAGTGGCTCTGAGGTGCCCATGATGTCAGGATGGGGGTGTGTGAGTATGTGACCATGCACAGGGGACAAGTAAGAAACTAATCAGGGTCCTTTTCCTCAATAAATCATTTGTCTCAATCCAACGCCCTCCTTCCTGCTCTAATAACTCCCGGCCTGGGCCCCACAGCCACAACAATGCGGCTAATGGAACAATTTATTTTCATAATGGTGCTGGTGGGGAGAAGGGGCGGCCGGGGCGGGGGCAGCACGCTCTGGGGCAGGAGTTTCTAATTAGTGAATGAAATTTGATGTAAGGCTGGAGGAAGATGGATTCGCTGCCTGACAAGAGGCCTTTCAGCTCATCAAAGTGCCTGAACAGGGAGGTAAATTAAATTATTTCTAATTCCTCACTAACCTCCAGGGAGTCACCCTTCCACCAGCTAAAGGTGGGTCCCTTCCTGAGATGAAGAGGCACTTGAAGGACTGAGTGGAAGGGACCGGGCTCTGTGAAGGGATGGGGATGACAAGATTGGATGGGGTGGGACAGTGGAGCAGAACAGGCTGCCACTGACTTTGCTGAAAAATGAGGAAGGAAAAGGTGATGATGAAGGGTAGAGTTGCAAATGGTCAATAAATAAACAACTCCAGGGACTAATGACTGATTTGCAGCAAGTTTTCCATTCGTGTTTGTCACTTAACCCGCCAGGGAGCAGGGCTGAAACCCAGCTGGTACTGGGGTGGAGCAGAGCAGCCTGGCAGCAAGGAAAGGCATCCCAGCCCTCAAGGGGTTTGAGCAGGGACAGCACTTGGCTTTGAAGGGGTGACTGATGCTGCAGCAGGCAAAGTGTTCAGTGCAGGGGAATGCTTCAGCAAAGACTCTTGTTCTCCTGGCTGTATGTGATTTGAGGCCAATGCCAGTGATGTCAATGCTTGTGGTTTGAAAGCTGTTCTTGGGATAAACAGTGTTTTTTTCCTAAATCCCCAGATCCTGGAGTCCTGTGATGGAGACTCAGTTTTCACAGAGAATAAGGTCCCTCCCTCCTAGCACTCCTGCTTGCTAGAGGGACCTTGCAGTGCCAACCTGCCACCACCCCAGATGTCCCAATGCCATAGTGCAAATTAAAAAGCTTGGTGCTACAGCTGAAACCAGCCCCTGGCTCTCTCTGGGGCAGGCAGCACTACAAGATGCCCTAAAAGCACTGGAGCACATCACAGCTCTCCTCCTGCAGGGCCAAGGAAACCCATTCAGGAGCAGCAGGCAGGTTCCCAGGGTACCTTTCCATGCAAAATCATGGTCTGCATTTCCTGCAAGATCTCCTGCCGTCCTGATCACAGCACTGCTGAGTGGCCGCACTCACAGGACAGCCTAGGGAAGGAAACGGGTGCTGTGGAGGCACGGGGGACAGCCAGGGCCCTGCAGCAGTGCCAGGGGCTTGCTGCAGGCTGGGGAGCACAGTGCCCTCCCCACAGTCAAGCTATGTGGAGCTGGGGCAGGCGCAGAGCTGGCTGTGCTGACCCAACACTCCAGGAATTTAATTTGTTTAATATATTCCCTGGGAAAGAAGAAAATAAATAAGTGGCACCTTGCGTGCCCCCATGTCTCACTCTCACAACGATGGTGTCAGCTTAACGAGCTGAAGCCCTCAGCCTGATTAACCAGCCACTGCTCCTGCTAATAGGGAATCACGGAGCAGCGTGATTGATGCAGCCCCTGCAGCCTGGTGCTCTACTGCCAGGCTGGGGCACTATGCCCACCCCAGCCCTCTGGCTCCTGCTCTCCATACGCAGGGCAAGGACAAGGCAAAGGCTCCCTCTTGCCCCAGGAGGATCATCCTGTCCCACTGCTCTGTGGTATAGGCAGTGCCTGGAAACATGGTGCTGGGGCTGGTTTTGCCTCTAGAGATAAAGACATGCTGTTGGGTTCCTACTAGCTGTGGGGCAGCTTCTCAAAACAGGGGCTGAGGGACAGGCTTGTGCTGGCCCCCATGGGCTGAGGTAGGGACACATGGGAACACTGAGGCATAGGGATGCACTGGAGGCCACAGAGATAACCCAGCAGGAGCACATGAGTCTTGGCAGCTCCTTTAAAGCTTTAATCCACCAAGCCCTCACCATACCACTTGGAAGAAAACCCAAGTGTCCTGACCCTCCCCTTTTCCCATCCATCCGTTGCTCAGGCCCTTCTGCAGCCCTGCTTGCACATCCTTCTGTCTGTTCCATTCTTATTGAGGTGTCCCTCGGTCTCACTGCAGAGGCATCACCTGCTCTCACCATCCCTGTCACACAGTTTCACTACCCACTACCCCCACCTTGTGAAGGGGTTAATCAGCAGCCAGGGAGACAGGGTAATAAATGGCCGTTATCTTGTTAATGAGCTGACATTAATTAGAGCCCAAGGTCCTGGGAGGAGCAGCTGATTTATCCGGTCACCCTGGGAGCAGGTTAGTCACTCACTCCATGGAAAGGCCATTAACAGGGAAAAGGTGAGGCTGTGTTGGGGGGCAGGGGAAGGTGTTGTCTTGCACTCATCCCTGCACTGCCCCACCAACCCCTCAAGAACTGAGCCCTGGCTCCCTTCCCTTCCAGGGAGAAGCTCTGGCCTTAGGGCAAGTCCCAAAGCAAAACCAGAAGACCATGGAGATGACAGAAAAAAGCAGTGATGGGGGATCCCCTGGTGTGCCCAGAGATGGGGGTACCAGGGGGAGGAGAGCCTGGCTGTGCCAGGGATGTGTGGCACTGGACATGTGGTGCTGGTGTGGTGGATGAGGGCAGTGGGAACAGAGGCATAGGGAAGCAGCTGGAAGGATGCTGTGTATTCAGTCACTTCCCTGCTTTCCTGAATGATGCTGAGCAATGAGAGGTGTTGGCTGTTTAGCCTCTCCCCTGGGGTGAGGACAGACAGTGAGGAAAAGCTCTGGTGCTGCCTGAGCTGGTGTGGGAGGCAGTAGGATAAAGGAGGTATCTGAGTGGCTGTTGTGGGCTCATGGTGTTTCAGGATCGAAGGAGAAAGGTATCAGGGGCTAATGGTACTGCAGCTGCAGCAGTCAGGCCCTGATTCCTTGCAAGAAGCGGATCTGAGCTGACTGTGTGTCCCTGTCTCTCCAAGCCATGTGTTTACAATGGGACAAGCCATCTGTCCCTGTGCAGATCATCTCTGTAGCACATCACCGCGCCCCAGGAAGCTGAGCCAACAGCTAATAACAGGGAGCCCTAGGACATCCCCTGCCTGTTCCCCTGCAGCTGTATGGCCTGATCCTGTAGGATGCTGGTGCTCCAGCCCTTCATGGTGGTTGTGCGCTGGGATCAGGTGTGACACTTCAGAACTGCCCTGGCTGTTTCTGCTGGGAGCAGGTGCCCTCCCTGTCCTGCAAGCCTTCCCATGCAGATTTGCCATCCCCCTGCTCCAGGATGGGAGCTGTTAACATGAGTTTTCTTCTCAGTCTTGTCATGTCCCATCAGAGATGGGGCTGCTTATTTGAGGAATTGCTTGGCCAAGTAAACAGCTGCTCAGAAATCCCTGCAAGCTTGGCTAGGAGGGCCTGAGCTGTGTTTGCTTTGCCTGTTAACCCCTTTGCTTGGGTAGGTACCTGGGGCCCAGAGCAGGGGGAAGTGTGTAAGGTGGGCAGGGGGAGCTACATACCCCTCCAAGCCCATGCAGTGGCAGGGGATGGAGGCATGGGTGTTTCTGCCTTTCAGGACAGATCCCTGCCTGTTTGATGGAGCTGCTGATGTGACAGGATGGACAAGTCCTCCAGAGGCTGTAGCTGTTTCAGAAGGCCCTGGGATGGGCAGAAGCAGGTAGACTTACATAGGTGGGGGACAGGCAGGGACAGGGCATACCAGTGAGTAAGCACAGCAGCCCTGGAAGCAGGCAGGGAGGTGGCTTCAGCAGCTTGCCTGACACTTGTCTCCTGCCATCACCAGAGCAGGGGCAGAACCCTAAAGACGTATAAGGACCCCTGTGAGCATCTCTGAGGGAGTCTGTGGATGGCTGCTCTGCTCTCCAGAGCAGATACAGAGGGGACAGCCACCAAGCAGCCTGGGACCCTGGGGCTGGCTGTGCCAGGTCTGACACAGGCCAGGCTCAGCTCCCACTGCTGGATGCTGATTAAGACTCATTACCTGGTTGGTTAACGGAACCTGGGCTGCTCACAGGTGACTTCAACTGTTCATTTAGCCACAAATCACCAAGGGTTGGCAGCTTATTTACCTTCCCCATCAGCCTCCTGTGGCTTCCCAGACTCCAGAGATAATGGGTGGCCCTGCTGCAAGGGGCAGGGAAAGGGCAGCATCCCACTGTGGGGAGTAGTCAGGGTTCCCACAAAACTTGGGACACCCTAAACTGGAGCAGACCAGGGGCTCAGCCTTCTCTAGGCTGGAGGCTGCAGAACATAGGTGAGAGTGGGATGCTTCTACAGCCCCTCTTATGAGGGAATGGCTGAGAAAGCACCTGCAAACAGGCTCACAGCCTCTGTCTCCAGCATCAGTGGTGCTTCTCGGCTGTATTTTTCCACTAGCTGGGTTGGGATTTCAGTGCTGCAGATGACCTAAGGCACCGGAGCCAGAGCAGCAAGATCCACTGTTTCCTGAGGGATGCTATAAACAAGGTCGTTACACTGTGGGTCTCTTACAGAGAAGTAATTTCCAAAGATGGAAAGCTCTGGGAGTTGTAACCTGGGGACCAGCTAATGCTGAGCAAGTGGGTACAGCTGTCCTGGGGACAGGGAGCTCCTTCAAGGCTTAAAAGCTATAGCCGGGGCAGAAATTAGGGTGCCTGTCGCCTCTCTGGGATGGGTTAATCACAGTGGTTCCTGCACTGGTCCCTGTATCAAAGGTAACTTCTACTGACTAAATGTAGGAGGTGACCCAAACCCACCAGAAGGACCTAGTGCTAAACTGTACGTTTAGTAGGTAGAAATCAAGACAGCCCCAGCATGGATCATGTCTTCATCTGATGTCTGGGATAAGAACTTTATTCTGGAAAAATGGAAATCTGGTCGCAGTCAGTGATTGTTTATCAGGCTATGAATTATCCTCGGCACCCTTGACTTTGATCTTGGGAAAGCTGGGTTTGCTGAGGGACATTACGTTGCTTCCCAAGGTAACACTGAGGAAGTAGCAGAGCTGTAAAACTGAACTGTGCTCCCAAATACTACCTGTGATCCCAAATACTACCTGTGATCCCATGGCTTGTTTCTGGGAGCTCAGGCACTGCTCGCGGCAGCTTGGGGAAGTATGTGAACTGCTGTAGGTAGCGTTGTGGATCTCTACAGATGCTGAAAACTTGGGTGCACCAGAGCTGGATGTCTTTGGTTGCCATGTGAGTGTTTGCTCTTCTTGTTTTACTGCTGCTGCTTGACCTTGCAGGGCTGGAAGTTGTACAGAGAAAATACATTTGAGGCTATGGAAAGAGAAAAATAGTGCAAAGAGAGATTTGGTTGTCTAGCTGGACACCTTCAGGTCAACAATGAAAGGTCTTGCAGAGCTTATGTACGCCCACCCTGCCTAGGTGCTGCTGTGACTGCTTCTTTCAGGTGGCTGAGGAAAGACTGGGCTCTGAAGGTCCAGCTGAAGGCACATCCAGGAAAATCCCACAAAATGTCTGGGCAAATGAAAGAGTCCCAGGAAGCCCTGGTTTGTGTAAAGGCCCCTGGTGCTGCCCATTGCCCTGCAAAGGATGCTGTGATCAGGCCTTCCCAGAGAGGTGAGGGAGCTGAGCAACCTTGCAGCTGCCTGGGCAGCATGGACATCCCACTGGTCTGCAGTTGCTAGACATGAATATACTAAATGGTTAAACATGGGCACCTTTAGGGCACAGTGTGAAGTGCATCAGGCAGAGGACAAATGGAGATGTTGATGCTGTGTGTTGAGCCAGCGAGGGATGTGGAGATCGGAGAAACACTCTGGCTGGTTCAAGGCTTCAAGCTGATCCATCCAGCTCTGTACAGGCCTCAGGAGAGCTGTCCTGGATGTGCCCAAGACCTTCACAGCAGCAAGGTGGTGTTTGCTGAGCTGTTTCATAGAGCCAGTCACACTGCGAGTGCTCTGCCACCACTGGGTGAGCAGAGGAGGCCCTGGGGTAACAGCACAGGGTGACCTATGGTGGGGACTGGCAGCAAGATGGTGCTGGCTGGGAACATCCCTCCTTAAACCCCAACTCCTCCTGAACTCCTGAATCCTGGTGTGATTTCCTAGGGTAGCTCCTGTCCATAGTGCCATGTGCCCCCAGGCCATGGGAGCAAGCTGTCTTGCTGGCTGATATCCTAGGGTCTGCTACCTGTTGATGATGTTTGGGGTTGCCTTAGATCCTCTGTGGAGAAGGACGCTGGGCGGAGGTAAGGGGCCAGGCTGCAATCATGTTCACTTATTACAATTCTCAGATCTAGTTAGCAACCAGGTGAGCTGTCACCAGAGGACCTGATGGATGGAGAAGAGAGTTCCCTCCTTCCTGAGGCTGGAAATGAAGCTAATCAGACCCGGACAACTTAATCCAGCTCTGATCTGATTAACGACCCTGAAGACTGTGAACTCATCAGCATCCTGGCATCTATCACTGGCTGTGTCCCGCCCCTTCTGCCGACCACTGCTGGGCACAGCACTTGTGTGCACAGCCCTGGGTTCCAGCTCTCTTCCCTGCATGATGTGGGCTGTGTGTCAGCTGCTCCAGCCCTGGACAACCCTCTTGCAGCGTCCCAGTGTCTGGGTTTGATTCACCTTGAGGAAGGAGCTCCCTCCATGCTTTTTCTAGATTTCTTTATTAGGATGTTTTCACCCAGGTTTTATGGCTGGTGTCTGCAAAGATTTCTTGCCTGTGCAATTCCAAGGTTGCAGCTTGGCTTCCTGTACTTGCATCACCCTGGGATCTGTGAACTGGGCACCAGCCTGGGTTGCTGATTCTCAGAGTTGTTTGTCTTTGGAGAGCCTCCTTAGGTGGTACAGGGGACTTCAATGAGGACAGTATTTGTGACTCTGTGCTATGATCCAGATCCCCAGAATGAGCCTCACTCCCTGTTCCTGCTGCCCAAGTTACACTGTGCTCAGGGCTTGGCAGTGATTACCCAGCCTCTCCTGGGCTGGCTACAGCTACCAGCCTGTCTGCCACCCCATGGTGGTCACTCTGGTGGTGACTTCTCTGTTGTGCCCCAGCACAGCAGCCCTAATCTCTGTCCTGGGTATCAATGCATGTTCCCTGTGCAAAGCTAACAAGCCATTGCAATCCTAGGAGCCAGTCTTAAGGACTCAGATGAGGAAGTGGTGGTTCCTCCCTTGCTGCTGTCACCATTGCAGGCTGTTGACCTGCAGTAGAAGAGCTGCACTACCTCTCCTGTGCCCTCTGTTCCCTGAATACTTGCTGCACATTTCCCTTGTGCTTGGGAGCCAGGCTGTTCCATTGCTCCCCAGATCTTGTCTGCCTATGCCTGCTGCTTGTCAGGGCTGGCTACTCCCATGGCAGGGAGAGTGAAAGGGCTTGGGGTCCTTTTGTTTGTCAGAGATGTTGGATCTGTCCTGAGAAAGCAGAGGGGGGTGAATTTGGGGCTGGGGAGAGCCCTACAGCCCGCACGATGGTGGAGAGGTGGTACGGCAACAGGTGTAGGGGTGCTTGGTGTGGAAAGGGACCTTCTGTACCCTCTGTCCAAGTAGAGTGTTTTACTATGGGGTGACATACCACCCAAATTCCCTTCTGAGCAAATCCAGCTCTGAGCTGTCCATAGGACTGATTCCTGCCCTCCTCCTTCCCAGAAAAGCAGCTGGAAAGGGGCAGTTGTGCATCTGTTCCCACACAGGGGGAGTCTGTGGCCAACCCAGTGAAGCTCCTGAGTGCTGGGCTCAGGAAGTGAAAGGAGCAAGTTGTCCCACACGTGGCTTTAGAGCTTTAGAGCTCCCTGCAGTGGCTGACACGTGCAGGGAGCCCAGCAGGCTCCACACCAGACTTGGCAGGCACGGGGAAGAGAAGCCCCTGGGTTACTGAGCAGAGAAAGCACAGGAGGCTGAGGAAAGCCACATACGCTCCTGCCTTTCCCCTCCTTGGGCATCTGCTTGCAGCCTCTGTGGAACACAGGATACAGGGGGGTGGATCCATCTCTTGCTCGGGGAATACAGCAGTGCTGGAAATGCTAAATGGGGAAGAAATACAGGGATGGGAGCTCCCTTCTAGCCACCACAATATTTAGGCAGGGCAATAATGGCTTCCTCACTTGCCTTCTGAAGAGCAGGACCCATCATTAGGCAAAACAAGCAGAGGCTTTTCTCATTGTGCCAGCATGATAAAATAAAGTGGGACCCAGAGACACACAGATGCACTTGTGGGCACTCTGGCTCTCCCTAAACACCAGTGCCAGGACATCTGGCCCTCTGGGCTAGCTCTGCTCCTTCTCACCCACATCTCTCAGACAAGCAAAAGCAAAGGCTTTCCTCTCTGCCCTTCCCTGGTGCTGCTCTCCAAGCTGTGTCCTGTCTGAGAAAGATAAGATCAAGCAAATGAGTAACAATCTGCCTGCAAGCACCTGCTTTGTTGACATGGGTGATGGAGGGTGGTGGCCTCTGTGTCCAGCTCAAATCCATTGATCTCCCTGGCCCTGAGTGATGCAGTAGGAAAGGAATGGCATAGCTGGGTACTGCTAGTGATTCCTTTCGCACTGGGTGTGAAGGAGCCTGCCAGTGGGCGAAGGCCTTCCCTGCCCTCCTAGCCAGGCGCTCTGCCCCCCAAGTGCCTGAGGGCTCTGCAGAGCCAGGGCAGAACTGGAGTCCAGCCGGTCTTTGCCTACCCGTGCTGAAGTCTGTTGAGTCTCTCCAGATCTCTTCCACCCATTACAGCCACAGGCCCTCTTCTGTACAGAGGGTCTCTGAGGAAAGCGAGGTTGGCTCTGCATTGGGACAATGGGCTCAGTGCCCTGGGTGGCGGGTCCTGCAAGCCGTGTGTGCATCAGGGCTGTGCTGGGTTCTGAGGCTGGGGAGGTGGCAGAGGGCTCCGGGTCAAGCCCTGAAGTGTCCCTGCTGCTGCGGCCGGGGGATGAGGCAGCCGGAGGGGAGAGCCCGGCAGGGGCCCGCGGAGAGGCAGGCCGGACCGGAGGGGCGGGGGGCCGCGCGGAGCCAATGGGGAGCCGGGGCAGGTGGAGGGGGTGTTAAAACCCCCCCGGTGTCGGCGGGCGAGCGAGTGCCCGGGACGAGAAGCCGCAAGGAGGGCTGTCCCCGAGGGCAGCCCCGCG